>JBAWJQ010004780.1:0-98296 GCA_037783105.1 Bactrocera zonata
CGTTTGATGACAGGAGATATTTCGTCCTGCCCTCGTTCACTGCCAGACCCATTTCTTTTGCTTCCTTGTCCAGTCTGGAGAAAGCAGAACTAACGGCGCGAGTGTTGAGGCCGATGATATCAATATCATCGGCATACGCCAGCAGTTGTACACTCTTATAGAAGATCGTAGCTTCTCTGTTGAGTTCTGCAGCTCGAACTATTTTCTCCAAAAGCAGGTTGAAAAAGTCGCACGATAGGAAATCGCCTTGTCTGAAACCTCGTTTGGTATCGAACGGCTCGGAGAGGTCCTTCCCGATTTTGACGGAGCTTTTCGTGTTGCTCCACGTCAACTTACACAGCCGTATTAGTTTTGCGGGGATACCAAATTCAGACATCGCGGCATAAAGGCAGCTCCTTTTCGTGCTGTCGAAAGCAGCTCTGAAATCGACGAAGAGGTGGTGTGTGTCGATTCTCCTTTCACGGGTCTTTTCCAAGATTTGGCGCATCGTGAATATCTGGTCGGTTGTTGATTTACCAGGTCTAAAGCCACACTGATAAGGTCCAATCAGTTTGTTGACGGTGGGCTTTAATATTTCACACAATACGCTCGACAGAACCTTATATGCGATGTTAAGGAGGCTAATTCCACGGTAGTTGGCGCAGATTGTGGAGCCTCCTTTTTTATGGATTGGGCATAGCACACTTAAATTCCAATCGTTGGGCATACTTTCGTCCGACCATATTTTGCAAAGAAGCTGATGCATGCACCTTATCAGCTCTTCGCCGCCGTGTTTGAATAGCTCGGCCGGCAATCCATCGGCCCCTGCCGCTTTGTTGTTTTTCAGGCGGGCAATTGCTATTCGAACTTCTTCATGGTCGGGCAATGGAACGTCTGCTCCATCGTCATCGATTGTGGTATCGGGTTCGCTTTCTCCTGGTGTTGTGCGTTCACTGCCATTCAGCAAGCTGGAGAAGTGTTCCCTCCATAATTTAAGTATGCTCTGGACATCGGTGGCTAGATCACCTTGGGGGGTTCTACAAGAGTATGCTCCGGTCTTGAAACCTTCTGCAAGCCGCCGCATCTTTTCGTAGAATTTTCGAGCATTACCCCTGTCGGCCAGCTTATCAAGCTCTTCGTACTCACGCATTTCGGCCTCTTTCTTTTTCTGTCTACAAATGCGTCTTGCTTTCCTCTTCAACTCTCGGTAGCCATCCCTTCCCGCACGTGTTTTGGTCGAGAGGAACGTTGCGAGGTAGGCAGCCTGTTTTCTCTCCGCTGCGACACGGCACTCCTCGTCGTACCAGCTGTTCTTTTGCGCTTTCCGAAAACCAATGGTTTCGGTTGCAGCTGCACGTAAGGAGTTTGAAATGCCGTCCCACAGTTCCCTTATACCGAGTTGTTGACGAGTGCTCTCAGAGAGCAGGAGTGCAAGCCGAGTAGAAAAACGTTCGGCTGTCTGTTGTGATTGCAGCTTCTCGACGTCGAACCTTCCTTGTGTTTGTTGGCGTGCGTTTTTTGCTGCACAGAGGCGGGTGCGAATTTTGGCTGCAACAATATAGTGGTCCGAGTCGATGTTAGGACCTCGGAGCGCACGCACATCTAAAACACTGGTTGGTGGTTTTTCGATCCGGAGACAGCCAGGTAGCTTGATGTATCTTCTTATGCTGGAATCTAGTACTACAGACACCCATATTTCGGGCCCCGGCGAAGTCGATCAGCCTCAACCCATTTGGGGATGTTTCCTCGTGGAGGCTGAATTTACCGACCGTAGTGCCAAAGATACCTTCTTTGCCCACCCTGGCATTGAAGTCGCCAAGCACGATTTTGACATCGTGGCGGGGGCATCTCTCATAAGTGCGCTCCAAGCACTCATAAAAGGCATCTTTGGTCACATCGTCCTTCTCTTCCGTCGGGGCGTGGGCGCAAATCAGCGATATGTTGAAGAACCTCGCTTTGATGCGGATTGTGGCTAGACGTTCATTCTCCGGAGTGAATGAAAGTACTCGGCGACGGAGTCTCTCTCCCACCACGAATCCAACACCAAACTTGCGCTCCTTTATATGGCCACTGTAGTAAATGTCACAAGCACCTACTCGTCTCTGTCCTTGTCCCGTCCATCGCATTTCTTGGACGCCGGTGATGTCAGCCTTTATCTTTACGAGGACATCTACCAGCTGGGCTGCGGCACCTTCCCAATTAAGGGACCGGACATTCCAGGTGCACGCCCTCAAATCATAGTCCTTATTTCGTTTGCCATGGTCGTCATCAAAAGGGGGATCTCTCATCCGAGGCTGTTTTTTCTTTCATTGGCGGTGTTTTTTTACGTGGCGGGTCCCAAACCCAGCGCACAACCCTATGCAGGGGGTGTTTCGCCTTCTCACTTTAGCTCGCCTTCAAACGGATATTCTTAGGCTACCGAGAGGATACTTGGTCAAAGACCGGAAGTCGTGAGCTGCTTGAGTCATATGTAAAATAATCGTTTCTGGCCACTCCCAAGTGAATGGCGATCAGAGAACTTTCCTCACTCCTTCAGATCTACAGTTCACTTGCGTGAACTTCTACACATGACTCCATCCTCCTTCAGATCTACAGTGGTAAAAAATTTGCTCCCGCCCAGATTGGACAATATTCCTGTAATATCGGGTATCGGGTACTTGTCACAGATAGTTTTCTCGTTCAGTTTACGAAAATCTATAACTAATCGTTTTTTCTCGAAGCCGTTTTCTTCAAGTCCTTTCTTCTTCACCACCCATATAAGGTTGTTACATGGGGACCTAGAAGGTCGAATGATGCCATTCACCAAAAGGTCTTGAATTTCGTTATTTACGAAATCCGAAACGCCCAGTGGATATGGGTATAACCTTGAGTATACCGGTTCCTCGTTTTCTGTGCGAATCGTTGCAACTACTTTAGTATTGTATAGAAGTGCCTCATTGGGATCTGCAAATACCCCATTTACACCGCCAATTACTTTGACGAACGCCTTTTCTAAATGCTTAGGAATTGACTTGACCTGTAGCTGTAAATGACTTATGTCCTGGCTATTGATGAATAAAATAAGCTCCTTGCCAAAGTCATGTTTAATCGTGTTTGTCTTTAAGTTTATATTCGCGTGTACCCTGTTCAATAAATCCAGACCAATCACACCATCGAACGATGTCAGAATGGGTAATATAAAAAATTCTGTTACTACTGCGAAAATTTTAACTTGACATTTTTGATTGATAGGGGTAACTCCGTGAATTGATTTGACTGAAAATGGATTCTGGACCGATTGTATTCCTTTTAACTCCGGTAGGGGTTTGATATAACTCTTTGATGCCCCAGTATCGATAAGGAGTTTGACTTCCGTCCCCCCTATTGTCCTTGAAATCCAGGAAAGGAGGGACTTTGCTCTAAAAAATTGAGCTCATCATTTCCAATGTTATCGGCAGCTTGTTCTGCTTCTTTATCGTATGTGGCTTAGTTAAGTAGATCAACTTCGTCATTTAGATGATTTACTCGTTGTAACTTAGGTCCGGTGTATCGTCCCGAATTCGCTGTACGTTTCTGCAAATTTCCCTGCGATCTGCTATTTTGATCTGGGTAGGACTATTATATAGGCGCCTTTGACCCGAATAGTTATTAATGGTATAAGATTTCAAGTTACTAACCGAATTCTGTGTGTGACTGGCCTGCCTGGTTTGCTTAGCGACTGAATAATGTGGATTTTTATGACCCGCACTGGACTCAGAGTTAAAAGTCTTTTGATTACTGGAGTTCTGAATAGTGCCAGTTTTTTTTGTTGTACGAACCTTCATGTGATCTATTCGCAAAATTCGTCGCAAAAGCGTAGCGTTCATTATTAGCGTCTACCTCCTGTACCAAGGCCAGGGCAGATGGAAGATCTGATGGTCTCGACGCGAAAAGGATATCGCATAGAGGCTTCCTTAAACCTGATATGAATACCCTGAGCGCATCGGCTCTATACTTTTCATTTACGGTGTCCGCCACACCGGATTCGTAGGACATAATAGTTTTGTTTGCTAACAGAGTTAGCTTCTTTTCTACCTCATCGTAGAATTCTAAGCACGACATTGAACCTTGCCTCAGTGTGGATAGCTCTTGCTCGATGAGATATATGGGCCGCTTGTCTGCGTAGGTAAAGTCGAGGCGGGAGATTATTGCATTAAAATTCAATACCGTGTTGAAGGACGAAAGTACTGCGTCGGCTGCACCTCGTACCTTATTTCTAAGAATAGTAACCGCTTGGTAGTGACATTCGCTGCCATCATATCTTTTAAATAACTCGTATGCATTGTGTGCAGCTTCACGCCAGGACACATAGGTGCCCGGGTGACCCAAAAAACCTGGAAGAGATTTTATTGCATCAAGTGTAATTTCACAAGATATCGTAGATACGATGGCCACCTTTGTGAATTTTTCAATTTTTGGCTTCGTCAGAGCAACCTGGTTCTGAATTGCAACTATTTTCCTATCGAATTCTAGTTTTTGGGCATCTAATGCGCTGCCCACCTCTGCTCTAACCAACTCACCTACTTGTTCAGCGTTCATGATTTGTTCTTCTGTATTCTTCAAATTAAGTTTTCTGAACAAGTCTTCTAACTCCCTATTCATCTACTTCCCGTAAAAATTTGTAATTCAATTTCACTTTATTTTATTAAAAGTTATTCATTCCTTCACAATTCGCAAAAGTTGTATTCTCACCTCCTTATTTCACTTTTTTTTTAAATTAGAACGAGATAAACACTTCACTCACCTTTCCATCCTTAAAATATCCTTATAATTATTGCAGGATTCCGGCTGTTTCACGTTCTAGTCTATCAGGTAGTGGTGCCGAAGAATTCCCAGGATTATCACTGGTGATTTCGCTTCATCCGCTGGGTAATTCGGGTTAGATAACGCTGCCCAAGGAAAATTCGTTCCTTGGTGACTTAAATCCTCCTCGTTAAGGCTGGAGTGTTCTTTACTGCGTTACACTACTGTTTGTTTGTAAACTTTCGACTTAATTTTCACGAGCCCCACGTTGAGCGCCAATTAAACTATTTTATCTTTAATGGTTCTTTATTTTTTACAGCTCACTGGCTGTTCGTTTGACGTGAGTCTTAAAACTAAACTTTACAATAATTTCCTAGCCTACAACTAACCATCGGCGTCGCGCTGGGCTGCTACCGTTCTGCCACCGATTTGCCTGTTCGAATTCTATTCTGCTGACATAGCGATCCGATGGAATATTTACAGTCGTTCACCGTGTGAACGCAGTTATGCTGACATAGCGGTTCACATGGAATACTTGGCAGTCGACTGCGTAAACATAATTATGTTGCCTCAGCGGTTCGTGTAAGGTATCGGATTACCTTAGTGTGAGCGACCTGAGTGAAGGTTGCGTCGACTGATGTTTCGTCGACTAAATGGTCATCGTGAGAGTTAATTCACGATAACTTATATGAATAAACAGTATGTGCAGCTGAGTCGATTAAGCCATGTCCGTCTGTGTGTCTGTATATATACGAACTAGTCCCTCATCGTTTTGAAATTTTGCAAACGTCATTTTATCTTAAAGAAGCTGCTTATTTGTCTGATCGGCCGTTATCGGATCACTATATCATATTGCTGCCATACAAACTGAACGATCGGAATCAAATACTTGTATGGAAAACTTTCACATTTGACAAAACATATTGACGAAGTTTGGTATAGATCATTTTCTAAGACAACAATGTAATCTCCGAAGAAATTGTTCAGATCGGTTAACTGTAGCACATAGCTGTCATACAAACTGAACAATCGGAATGAAGTTCTTGTATGGACAACTTTCACATTTGACAAGATATATTCACGAAATTTGGTATAGATTATTTTCTAAGTCAACAATGTAATCTCCAAAAAAAATGTTCAGAACGGATTACTATAGCATATAGCTTCCATACAATCTTAACGTTTTTTCTTGTTTTTAAACTCGTTTCCAATAGGTTTCACACTATAACGATTTTTCCCTACTCACATTTATCTACCTGGTCTAATATCAATATAACATTAGAATGTTTCCTATAAGAAAAGAAACTTAATTTTTTTATTTCTCAGTAAATTAACTGTCCATTGGTAAACATAGCTAAATTCACCGTTTTGTAGATTTTGCGGACAATTGGGAATGTTTAAGGGGTTAGGTGGGTTTGAAAGTTTCAAAAAATCGATTTCTTTTGTTTGCTTAATTAAATTCTACAATATCTGCAGAATATTGTCTTAAATTTTAAAGTTGATCTGAGTAATAACTTCTCAGATACAGCCTTGAGAACTTGTGCGCTCCAGGCTAGATGCGCTAAGTGCCCCGTCTTTAAACGTGTTTTTCTCGAAACTGTGTTCTTGAAGTCGGTGGACACAATTCCTCGAAAAGTTGTTGATCGAGTTAGTTCTTATTGTGTACACGTTTTTAAAATAACATTACCTCGTTTTTGGATCAAAGGATTTTTTCTGGTTTCATTACAACTTATTTTTTTGACTAATAAATGGCAAAAATTTTACCAAAAAATTAGATTTTTTGTTCAAAGTCGTGAGGAAAAAAGGAAAATTTTCATATTATTTTATTTCCTACATTCAAAAACGAGATTTAGATATGTACTAACGGAAAATGCTTAGTGTTTTAATTTTGTCTGAACGAATAATAAGTTATGCTGTCCACGGTGAGAGCACTTTTTTGTGAGACACCCAGGGAAATGTGGTCTCAACGGCTGAATTTTCAACATTTTTGTATCGAGATTTCAGGAGATATTGTACGAATATGTACCTCTGATATAACATATTATAATTTTCAAATATATGATTGCTTATATTAAAAAAAAAATCGTAAAAATTTTGTGTACCTCTGAAACCCACCTAACCCCTAAAGGCATGCTAGTTGACAAAGAATTGAAGTTAAAACTTAGTTTTTATTCTTTATAAGCATAACTATTGGTTCTACAGGCCAATGTTTAAAATATGCATAAATATCATACATACTACTGTGCCCAAAAAATAAGATGACATTGTATTTATTTTGAAAATTCTTTATTTATTCTTCCAAATCAATTTCATCAATGGACTTCAATGGACTTATGCCACGTCTTCCGATCGTCAATGGACTGGTTATAGCCACTATCGGATGGTTTCCAGTCTCCGAATACGCTGCCGCTTGAATCTCTTCTATCGTATAAAAACGATGTCCCCGGAGCGGTCTTTTGAGCTTGGTGAACAGCCAGAAGTCGCACGGCGCCAAATCAGGTGAATACGGTGGTTGCGGAACGATACTCGTATTTGTTGAGTGTTTGGCTAAATGATCACGAATTACGAGGGCAGTATGGGATGGTGCATTATCGTGGTGTAAAAACCAAGAATTGTCTTTTCACAATTCCGGCCTTTTTAGGCGATTAGCGTTACGCAAACGACGCATAACGTTCAAATAATATTCCTTGTTGACTGTTTGATCAGTTGGAAGGAATTCATAATCCACAACACCACGATAATCGAAGAAAACAGTCAACATGACCTTGACTTTTGAGTGACTTTGGCGCGATTTTTCTGGTCTCGGCTCTCTTTTGGCACGATATTTGCTCGAATGATCGGTTGTTTCGGGATCGTAAGCATAGCTCCAAGTCTCATTGCCAGTTATAATGCGTTTTATGACACCCTGGTGGTCGGAAAGCATCGTTTCACACACTTCAACGCGACGCCTTTTGTCCAAAAAATTCAATGTTTTCGGTACCAATCGAGATTTGACGCGCTTGAGGCCCAAAACATCCTTCAAAATGGTATTGGCTGAGCCTTTCGATATGCCAACTTCATCAGCAAGGTCTCTAATTGTTAATCGACGGTTTTTTAACACCAAATCTTTGATTTGTTGAACGTGAGCTTCGTCGGTTGAGGTTGATGGTCGCCCTGGACGCTCTTCGTCTTCGACACGTTCACGGCCGGCTTGGAACTCACTATACCACTTGTAAACATTTTTTTAGACATAGCCTTATCACCAAAGGCTTTCTGCACCATCCTCAACGTATCTGCAGCAGAAAATTGATTCCTTAAACAAAATTTAATGCAAATTCGTTGCTCAACAAATTTCGACATTACAAAAAACGAAAAACTCACTTTTAGCAGCTCACAAAACGACACGTATCTCAAACACTAATGAATATTTTGACATGAAATTTGACATAAATGTGACTGACAGTACTACCAACCTAAAAAAAAAATAATTCTACAAATCCTTCGACGCGCGCAGTTTAAATTCATATGTCACCTTTTTGGACACAGTAGTATATCTGCTGAGCCTTCGTGCGCTAAACAGAAAGGTTTTCTTATTGTGTGTACTCCGCGTAAGTGTCATGCTTTGTAGTCTTTTGGTTTGGTGCTTTTGATCTAATAAGCTTTTGGTCTAATAAGTATAATAATTATACCCTGAAAAGGGTTTATTGCATTTTCCAAGAACACTAGAGGGAAGCGTCAGAGACACTATAAATTATATATACATAATACAATATACATGAGTGATATGCGTGTCGAGTTGAGTTAAGCCTAATATGATATGAAATTTTTTGCACTTGTCTTTTTTTTACAAAAGAAAATGAAAAACGCCATTAATCGAAAACCTATAAATAGGCATAGCTAAGCCGGAAATTGATATAGAAAACTGTAACTTTATGCAACGAATCGCAGCAATGAGAGACTCCTGCGGTTTGAAAATTGACAAAAGGTGAGAGTGGCCTCGAGTATAATGTATATGTCTAACAAACAATTTAGGATGCTATAGCATCCTAATTTGTTGTGGTGACATCACTTCTATACTTTTCGCGGTAGCAGATGATAACCACGTGCACTCCTCATATAGCGATTTTGTTAAAAACTATTAATGGGCGAAAAATCAAAATAAATTTTACAGATTCAAGACCTAAATTGGGTTTTAAGGGTTTACAAATCATTTTGAAGAAGGAGTTTCGAATAGCGTTGAATAACAAGCTTAAAATTTGCTTACTTTCTGTTAGAATATTTTCATTTTACTTCTTAAAAAGCTTTGACTACATTTTTAAACTAAATCTAACTATAATCTAAAGTAACATTACATCAAACAATACATTTTTAATCCTCTTGTAATAAGCGAAATTTCCAAAGTGCCAATTAAATACTAATTTTTTTTTTTTGTTTCCATAGTATTTGTTATAAATCAAAAAGAAGAATAATCGTATTTTTAATATCAATGAGCGAAGATCCAAACAATGTCTGGTGAGTACGAGAAGTACAAGTAAGTAAGAGTGAATGAGTGAGAGGCAGTGAATAAAAGGGAGACCACAAATTCACTTTGTTTTACGGCATTGGAGTGTGAATCCTGCGAAAAATAGATGTGCCGTATGCAAATAAGAAATTGCATGTACTTGTAGGCATGTATGTGTAAGCATATACAACACTACTGTTGCAAAATCAATTCCTGTGCATATTTACTTTTGAGTGTGATATGATGGTTTCTGTAATCTAAAAATTGTAGATTTCAAAAAATACTAGACTAGTCTTTTTCGCGCACATTACTCCGAGAGATATGTGGGTTTGGCGGAGAGGCTGGCGAAGAGGCGCAATGAGATTTTTCGTCAATGGACCAAAGATGAAAGCGAAGGTTTGAGGGAGTGTAGCAACAAAACGAGCAGGAATTTGGGTCTCGTGCAAGCTCAGCTTACCTTGATCAACAAGCAGCACTCGTGGAGTTGAAAAAGCCTTACGGGCCAGAGTGGTACGTAAAAAGTCATTTCAACTAACTAACTTTTAGTAGGATTCACATCATTACAATGATAGGTTTTCTAATTGGACATTGTCCAATGGACACTCACGCGGTGAGACTACAAATTTTGTTGGACGCAATTTTTCAAAGTTGCATGTAGGAAGCTGAATTAGAAAAATCCAAACAATTTTTCTTCCACTGTCGAGCTTTTGCTAGATTAAGGTTGAAGCATCTCACAGCCTTTTGGCTTCGGAGTTAAGGCATCACTACAGACAAACGTCTTTAGCACCAAGTGTCCAAGAGGGATCATCATTAAAAATCAGTTTATTACCTGACCTCACTTAACCTAAAATACAGGTCCAAATTTTGCTCCTTTGCTGGCGACATGAATTATATTAAAAGTTTTTTTTCCCTGATTTTTTCTTATTTTTTATTTTATAGTATAAAAAAATAAGTTGAAGTTGTTAAGAAATATTAAAAGACTTTTTCGAATATCCAATATTATGTGCATAAATAGTGTTTTGTAAGAAATTGATATGAATCCTCACATCAAATTAGTCAGGCGAAGATACGGGTTGATTATGTTTAAATCTTATTTGATTAAAACTTGGAATTCTTTTGCAGCTTTATTTAAAAAAATTATTTTGCTCAAAATTACATAACTTCAATAAATCTGTAACTAATGGAGAATCCAAAAATATATGTGATCAATTTCCAGTATACAAATCAATTAACAATTAAGATAACGGTATAAAACTTTGCACGAATAATGTTTTTTAATGTGCGCCACCTTATGACCAAAAGTTGTTATTGAAAATGTCGGTCAACGTGTGAGATATGTAAGTGAAATTAAGTGGTAATCCTTCTCTTATAATGGTATGGTATGTCAAAAATGGATTGAATACGGCCAATACTTCCCTTAGCCTCCATGTACTTAATATAAACTTTTTCGAACTTCGGGGTGACTTTGTT
This sequence comes from Bactrocera zonata, assembly GCA_037783105.1. Lineage (NCBI taxonomy): Eukaryota > Metazoa > Arthropoda > Insecta > Diptera > Tephritidae > Bactrocera > Bactrocera zonata. The sequence continues at coordinate 10,691 of JBAWJQ010004780.1, forward strand.
CATCATATAGCGGTCAATATTTGAGTTATCTCAATGAAAACAAGAAAAAACGTTAACTTCGGTTGCACCGAAGCCAAATACCCTTCACAGGTGCATTTCTGTTAGTAACTATTTGTTCAGTTTGTATGGAAGCTATATGCTGTAGTCAACCGATCTGAACAATTTCTTCGGAGATTACATTGTTGCCATAGAAAATAATATATACCAAATTTCGTGAATATATCTTGCCAAATGTGAAAGTTGTCCATACAAGAACTTGATTCAGATCGTTCAGTTTGTATGGCAGCTATATGCTATAGTCAACCGATCTGAACAATTTCTTCGGAGATTACATTGTTGCCTTAGAAAATAATATACACCAAATTTCGTGAATATATCTTGTCAAATGTGAAAGTTGTCCATACAAGAACTTGATTCCGATCGTTCAGTTTGTATGGCAGCTATATGCTATAGTCAACCGATCTGAACAATTTCTTCGGAGATTACATTGTTGCCTTAGAAAATAATATATACCAAATTTCGTGAATATATCTTGTCAAATGTGAAAGTTTTCCATATAAGAACTTGATTCCGATCGTTCAGTTTGTATGGCAGCTATATGCTATAGTGGTCCGATATCGGCCGTTCCGACAAATGTGCAGCTTCTTGAAGAGAAAATGACGTTTGCAAAATTTCAAAGCGATATCTTAAAAACTGAGGGACTAGTTCGTATATATACAGACAGACGGACAGACGGACAGACAGACAGACAGACGGACATGGCTAAATCGACTCAGCTCGACATACTGATGATTTATATATATACTTTATAGGGCCTCCGACGATTCCTTCTGGGTGTTACAAACTTCGTGACAAACTTAATATACCCTGTTCAGAGTATAAAAAATGAGAGGGCGTGTTTTACTCATAACAGTGTATCTTTGTGCCTAAAAAACATAAACTTGTGCGGAAACTTAACCTAGCCTCTATGTAACTAATATCAGGATTTTTGAACATCCGACTGACTCTCTCTGTATGATTGGTTTTACGCCTTAAGGTATTTCCCTGGCTTTGATTCTTCCTTGCTTGTTTTGTATACAATTTGAACTTTCCCTTCCACTTTCAGAGCTGCTGACGTCCATGTTGCAAATAACACCATTATATACTCCCATGCTTTGTAAGTCCGTCATATTTTAGCAAGCACTGTTTTCTTGCTAGAACCAAACTACAGAAGCGCAGTTTTATATGCAATTGTTGTTGTACAAACTTTGCATTTGTTTTGGCAAACACTGCTCGAGTTTGTTTGTTTGCAAGCATAAATATGTTTTATACCAGGTCACATATATAAATATGTTGTGGACACACGTACACTATGGTAAGTTGTAGTGCGATTGTTTACCATATGCTTATGTACATATGTGGTCACGTACAGCTTATTATTTTTCTAACGTTTCATTGAAGTAACTTTGGATATGCTGTCAGTTACATACCTAAATTTTTGCAAGCATGGTACATATGCAGCTAAAGCCACTGTGATATGTGTATATAAACAAAAATCACTGCAATTTTGAGAAGAAATTTCAGATGCGTTTATATTTGTTCAAATTGCATTTGATTTTCGTATGAGTATACTCACTTGCATTTATATTTACAAAGAAATTTGCAGGAGTATGGTTTGAATGTGCGGAAACCACCGGCTAAACCCCTTTTAACTAAGAAGATGATCACCATTTCTTGGTGAATGCATAAAAAAGCTGAAATGATGATGAAGAAGAAGAAGAAGCAATAATATTGAAGCCGTTTCATTATGGCACGTGGCAACGTGGTGCAGGCGCAAGTAAATTTGCTTTCTTTGACTTCTGCCAGCTTCAACCAGCCAACAGCTGCTGTTGCTTTTGATTCACGTCTTAATTCATATTTCTCTTCAACTTTTTTTCTTTGTTGTCACTGTTATGCTCTGCCACTACTGCCTTTTTGTGTTGCCAGTGAGTGGAAACGTATGAACGCTTGAGAATTATGCCGGCAAAGAAAGCCAATTTTTTGTTTAGTGTGAAAATATGCATTCGTAAAACATTTATACGAACCAATTACGAATGTATATATGCATCGGTGTTTTACATACTGTGGACTGTGGATAGAGTCAAGCTCCCTATTTTATTATCTATTCATTTTTCAAAATCCTTCCATAGCATAAACTCATAGAATTCGTTGTTTTCCATAAAGAGTGTACAAGTAAAAAATAAGTTATTTGACTTTCTGTGTCATCTAAATTTGCTGACAGTTAAGAATTATCATTTGTTGAGGCCGAATTTGTTAGCCTTGTATAGGTGTCATATATTTATCTAATAGAATAGATAAAGTTCAGGCTCTCTTGAACATTTTTGTCTGTGTCGAAATACTTCTGTGCTCTACTCCAAGTGTGAGCATATTTGTGTATTTATATTCTAGAAGCAATATAATTTTTCAAGTTTCTGTGCTTTCGGTCATTTTATAGAAGATTCCAATTTATCTCAAAATTATCTCCCAATCAACTTGATTCGTGATTTGACATCGTCTTTTAAATATATTTTAGTGACAGTCGCTGTTGGATCTATGATTCTAAGGACAAAGTCGCTAAAAATCTGTAGTTTCTTTCCTTTATAGTTTTATAAAGATACAGAAGCGGGTTTCTTCTTACATGAGTTGTTGGTGAGCCATTGCCAGGTGCACCGAGAACGACTACCACGGAGAATTAGAGAACAACATGATAAGAGCGCGAAACGTCTCCAAACAAATTAGTGGTCAATGTGATATGTGTCGTGCTTAGTCACTCCGAACAGCAAGGGAAATCGAGAAATTACCTGGTTTTGACAGTGTTTGAGCACAACTCGTTATTTCATGACCGCTGACATCAAAGCGTAAAAATTTTCAGAGACCTTTTTGAATAGCATTCAATTTCCTACAAAATCTGTGTATCATACTTGGAGATGGGTGTCTAAACTCTTATCTTTCAGAGTACCAAATGAAAAAAATTGAAGCTAATATTCAAAAGAAGTTCGAGTTACCATATGGATTTTCATCAAATGATTTTTTAATAACATCAATTGAACATCTTGCGAAATAGATATCATACGCCATTTCATAAAAAGTATGAAAAACTTTAAAAAAACAATTTTGTAAAAAAAATTGGATGACCCGATACTGAATAACATTTGTATTCAATGACAATATTGGTTAAAGTTTATCTAAATTATTTCTTGTTGTATTTGAAAATTTTATTTAATATTTTGTTAAATTTTCAAGTTGCCGAAAAAGCTCTTTGGTTTTTTGCAAATTTTCACTCCTTTCCTGCTTGCTGTTTTTTGATATGTGTTAATTTTTCCCTTTCAGTTCATTGCGGTATAATTTGTATTTTTCACTCCGTTTTCTCTATTTTTTTTTCTTACACAATTTTTCAGCAGCGCCAACGATTATTTGTTTCGACTCAGCTCAACAATGCGCTTAACATATTACTTGTTATCGCTTATGTTGTTGCTTTTTGTTTTCTTTCGTTGGCACATAAACTTCGTCGCTACTGATTTTCGAAACGGAGCTGCTCTTTGCAGGGTATTTGCTTCCCAACTATTGCACGACTCACCGAAGCAATGTTGAAAAAAAAAAAATAACAAAAACAAATGACAGCAGTAAAACAACACACAAAGCAGCAGCAGTACCAGTAATTCTCAACTAGCCGCCTGCTAGTCGGTTGGCTCTTTGGTGGTGCTAGTTGGTCTGTAAGCTTCGCAATTCACCGCTGTATCCTGCGCTCTTCCCTATGTGTTGTTACTGAAATGTACACCTCAGCCAAACACTTGCACGCTTTGGCTAATTCTCGGATTACTATTTTCGCACCTGAGCTCTAACGCCTTCCGTGCTTTACTCTGAACTTTGTACTGGCCTTTCTACATTTAATTTAAAAGTGAAAAATATATTTTGCATCAGTCAACTGGACGCCACTACATTCTGCATTGTTTTAATGGAGGAAGGGGAAATGGGAAATATCTAAGCGTTTGGGAGATCAAATCAACGAAGTGAACATTTTTTTGACTGAAAACATTTCGGAATGTTGAATTAAGTATTGCTGTAACAGTAAACATAAATATGTATGAAAATACAAAAATGTGGTTGATTGATGAATTCTAACAACACAGTTAGAAAGGAACAGAGTGTTAGTATAAAGGAGAGAAAAGTTGGGGTATAAACATGTATGTAGACACAGTAATTATGTTAAGAGTTCTGTTATGGAACGTAAATGGTTTCATTTTAAGAGTTTGAGTAGAAGCCAACTTTAGTAAGAAAAATAAAATATGTAAAAACCTAATAAAATTGTAAAAGATGAAGAATATAAAATAACATGTGTGGTAAGAATATTTCTTTTTCCTGTGATAGTCTGAAAAATAGGTTTTTAGACACTTCTATGAAAATTTCTTTAAGTATAAACTCTTAATTGTAATGGGAAGGTTATCCACCTTACAGTTTTGTTTTTCTATTGTTACAACATCTTTTCTAACTACTTGAAAAACCAGGTTTTTCACAGATTTTGTAGGAAATTGAATGTTAAAAAAATTTTAACGCTTGATATTTCATTATTTTAAGACAAAAATTATTTGTATTACAAAACAAGAAAAAACGTCAACTTCGGTTCACAGGTGCATTTCTGTTAGTAACTATTTGTTCAGTTTGTATGGCAGCTATATGCTATAGTCAACCGATCTGAACAATTTCTTCGGAGATTACATTGTTGCCTTAGAAAATAATATATACCAAATTTCGTGAATATATCTTGCCAAATGTGAAAGTTGTCCTTACAAGAACTTGATTCCGATCGTTCAGTTTGTATGGCAGCTATATGCTATAGTGGTCCGATATCGGCCGTTCCGATAAATGTGCAGTCTCTTCAAGAGAAAATGACGTTTGCAAAATTTCAAAGCGATATCTTAAAAACTGAGGGACTAGTTCGTATATATACAGACAGACGGACAGACAGACGGACATGGCTAAATCGACTCAGCTCGACATACTGATGATTTATATATATCACAAACTTCGTGACAAACTTAATATACCCTGTTCAGGGTATAATGATACAAATCATTATAAATCGGGAAACTTGTAAGTTTGCTTTACAAAAATTGTTGTGTACAAGTTTTCGTTTAAGTTAAGAGTTTACGTGATATTCATCGCATCGTATTAATGCATATTATATACTATGTATAGCATATGTATAAACTGTAACTCATGCCCGTATAACCCGTACCAAATTTCGTGAAGATATATCGTCAAATGAAAAAGGTTTACATAGAAGCAACAACATTTGACATGGTCGTTCCAGCATCTAGTAGTTTTTAAAGGACTTCTAAAATATAAAATACACATTTTCGATATAAATTTTGTTATGCATTCATTGCACGTTATTTCTTCATTCTTTATTATTATTTATTTTCACAATTTGTTTTTGTTGCATAAATTTGGTTGTTTTCTATTTTTGCTTTCTCATTTGCTGATAAATTTCATTTTAATGTCAAAGTAATATGTCGCAATTGTGTAAAACAGAACACAAGTGGGGTGCGAAAGGAAGAGAAAATGAGCAAGTGAGGTAAACAAGTTTGACACAAATGGCGCCACAAAAGTATATCATACCATATATTCGTGCTTGATGGCAAATTCTACTATATGTATGTGTATTACGGTCATGTTGGACGCATATACTTAATAAAAAGATTTTCGAACTACAGGGCTATTTCCATCATCGGCCTATTTGTGAGTTATCCCAATGGAAATAAGAGAGCTTGTTTTAACAGTGTATCTTTGTGACTATAATAGATAAATGTGGGCGAAAACTTGGTCTAACCCCTACAAATGTAGTTAATATTACCATTTTTGAACATCCATCTGACTTTACTCTATACGATTGATTTTACACCTTAAAGTATTTCCCTAGCTTTGATTCTTGCAAGTTGCAATAGTATAAAATGTTCGGTTGCGCCTGAACTTAGCGCTTCCTTACGTGACGGATTTCATATCTTTCCGGTGAATATTTTCGAAGTTACACGCAAATTTGAAAAAGTGTTTTAATATTAAATAAATTTTGTACGAGATTTAAATTTTCAATCAAGACAAGAACCCTACTTCCCGAGTAACTTATTTTTATTTATACCTAATCAAGGGGCAGAAGAGGTATTATATTATTGTAGGAAGTACAAGTTGAGACCAAAACAAATTAATTCTTTAAAATTTAACCGTTAACTTTAAGTTATTAACTTAGCTTGAACCGATCTGTTAATAAAGCCTGTTCGTACTGTATGCTATAAATATGATTCCGTCTTTAACCCTCTCGCCTCGTCTATTAAGCTCTTAGATAAGTGGATACAGCTCTTCTTCAAGTTCTATATAAGCTTTAGCTATGAAAAGCTGTGACTTAAACCCAGTTCGTTTGATGACACATAAAATTGTAACCTTTTAACAAAAAAACTGTAACATAAAGTAAAAAAAGCTTTGGTCCAACTAATATCATGTTGCTTGAACAAGGTAAACCACAGTTCTATAGTATGGGTATATTCAGATAACTGAATAGTTCTTAAAGGTTGCAATCGTAAATGAGATATTTTTGTAAATCTTTACATAAACAGATATCACGTTACAAATATTTATGAGCATTGAAAGTATGTAGTAACGGGTGATTTTTTTGAGGTTAGGATTTTCATGCATTAGTATTTGACAGATCACGTGGGATTTCAGACATGGTGTCAAAGAGAAAGATGCTCAGTATGCTTTGACATTTCATCATGAATAGACTTACTAACGAGCAACGCTTGCAAATCATTGAATTTTATTACCAAAATCAGTGTTCGGTTCGAAATGTGTTTTATCGACAAATTTTGTTCAGCGATGAGGCTCATTTCTGGTTGAATGGCTACGTAAATAAGCAAAATTGCCGCATTTGGGGTGAAGAGCAACCAGAAGCCGTTCAAGAACTGCCCATGCATCCCGAAAAATGCACTGTTTGGTGTGGTTTGTACGATGGTGGAATCATTGGACCGTATTTTTTCAAAGATGCTGTTGGACGCAACGTTACGGTGAATGGCGATCGCTATCGTTCGATGCTAACAAACTTTTTGTTGCCAAAAATGGAAGAACTGAACTTGGTTGACATGTGGTTTCAACAAGATGGCGCTACATGCCACACAGCTCGCGATTCTATTGCCATTTTGAGGGAAAACTTCGGACAACAATTCATCTCAAGAAATGGACCCGTAAGTTGGCCACCAAGATCATGCGATTTAACGCCTTTAGACTATTTTTTGTGGGGCTACGTCAAGTCTAAAGTCTACAGAAATAAGCCAGCAACTATTCCAGCTTTGGAAGACAACATTTCCGAAGAAATTCGGGCTATTCCGGCCGAAATGCTCGAAAAAGTTGCCCAAAATTGGACTTTCCGAATGGACCACCTAAGACGCAGCCGCGGTCAACATTTAAATGAAATTATCTTCAAAAAGTAAATGTCATGAACCAATCTAACGTTTCAAATAAAGAACCGATGAGATTTTGCAAATTTTATGCGTTTTTTTTTTTAAAAAAGTTATCAAGCTCTTAAAAAATCACCCTTTATGTAATAGTATAGATATTTTTACCAATATACATCTCTATCAACACTGTAATTAATGTAACTCTACAATTTGTACAAATATTGCATTGACTATATAAAGGACCACAAATTATCCTGAAGTAAGCAAATAAGAAATAGTTGTGTTATGCCGTTCAGAACACTTATGATTAAAATATTTGTACAGGGACCTTGATACTATATATACAATAAATATTAAGGTCGGTTTCTGTTACAGGCGCTTTAAGCATATTTTGTAAAACGATCTTTTTAGCTTGAAACAATTTGTTTTCGTTCACATTTTTCTCACTGGGATGCTTCTAATACATGTCTCTTACAGATTTCGGCAGTGGGTGGCAGTTGCAAAACCCAAATACACACGCGAATATACATATACAAAGCCCATATTAACAAATGAGTAGCAATTCATATAACACGTACATAAATGGACATATTCTGCAATAAAAACGAGATACAAGTAAACACATTTTAACATTCGTGTCACATTTGAAATTCATGAGAGATTTGCTGTCATTTAAGAACTCAAGTGATGGCTGGCGAGAGATAATAGTGAACAGAGCCTGGAGGGGGTTGAACATTTGACTTGAAGCACTTGAAGCTTTAGCACTAAATACAAAGCTCCGACTATACACCTATTAAATTGCCACACGTGCTACCCGCTAGTAACGTCCTGATACTTCAATCGAGCCTTTTATGCCATCAAATGTTGGAGTTGTATGCTTACACTACCTATTTAAGTCAATAAATGACTTTTGTTTTATTGCAGTGGGGTTCCTTAATTCCCTCAATTCTAAGTGATACAGAAAACTGTAAATTCAGCGGAGAAATCACTAAAGCATACATCACATCACATACATATATATTATAGAAGTGTGTTTACATAACATCACTGCCAATAAGATTTCGTCAATAATTCCCACAAACTGTCGAAGGCATGCTAAGGGGATGCTAGCAAAGGGATTTTTATTTTGGCAGGATCCTACTGGCGTACGGATGTCAATTGGGGCGGACATGTAATAAACGTTGGAACATGTTTAGAATTCACATATGGTCCTGAGCTATTATATACATTTATTCATACATAAACATTTAAACACGCATCCGTAGACTACTTCGAGTCTCACGATTTACGATTAACGTCTTTTAAGTGGTAGATACTATTTTCCAATAGTTTTTCAACCCGTTAGGCGTCAAACTAAAATCAAACGTAAGATAGACAACGCTTACATACAAGGGCAAATATGGATAGACAATGGGCTTATTTATTCAATTTACTGCAAATACATAATGTATTATGAGTTAGATTTTGCAGAAACTTATAACTTAAGGCACTTCAGCTCTTGCACATTGACCAATCGAAGGAGCTCAAGGGATTATTTAAACAAAACATTAGAGAGAATTTATCTTTAATATAAAGTTTGATTTGATAAACTTTGATATCTAATTTTGTGACTTTTTGTCAAAAGTCAAAATCGGCCACAAGTTTGAAAGGTTTGGTGGTTCTTAGAGCAGTAAATTAAGTTTTATTTATACACTATTGTCATTATTATCCATTATTTTACTGCTTATTAGGTATTATATGTCTCTTTATTTTATTCAAAATATTATAAAATTATGTTTGTACATAATACAAATTTATATAATACATATATATATATATATATACGTAGTATTTCTTTAATTACGGAATTAAAGTACACTTTTAGATTTCCAATTGTTTACTTTATTCATATCGAAATCCATAGAAACATATCACTTAGATTAGCCAAAAATCACCAAATTAGCACTGAGCGTCGCTACGCTCAGCGTTACAATCAAGGAAAAAGAATATATTTAAAAGTCACTAAATTCATAGTGCGTTCGCTACGCTGGATGTTGCAATCAATAAAGAAATATCACTTAAACTCTACGAAATGTCACTTAAATCAGCACGGTGCATTTGCTACGCCCGGCATTACAATCAGAGAAAAAGATCACTTAAATATATGTACAACCTGCCACTTAACTCAGCACGAGGCGTGCCGTCTTACCGCCCACAACTTCTATGTAATCCTCTATTGGCATCCACTATTCGATGTTCGAATTCTGTTAATTATGAAATTCGGATATCAATTCTAATTCCACAATCGGCCATTCTGACAAGTTATTCGCCCTCGAATAACTAACCCCATTTCTTCACATTTTCTTCAACTTGCTATGTCTTTCAAGGACTCCTATTTTTCTTACTTCATTTTATATGTAATAATTTTTATTTAAAACTCTTTTCTGTTTTCTAAGCCGCAAAATGTCCTAGCTTGTGTGCTATCTTTATAACCACCATGCCCTCAGGTACAACTAACAACTCCTTGATGAGATCGTAATATACTAACTCATTTCTCATGTAAAACTTCTCATAGGATCCATTCTCTAATGCTTTTCATACTGTCCTAATCTAATCAAACTTTAACGAGTCTTCAATCAGTAAAAAATCTACACGACCTAATGCGTCAACATGTCTCATTTCCGTTCCGGGTCTATACTCCACTACAGTGTTATACCCCGACGTGCTATTTAGAAGAATCCCATCTTCAAGCATTTCACCAACTTGATCACGACACCCGAAGAGGCCATTGGTACCCTGGTCTTCCGTCTGTCGACATTAATTTCATTTGAACTGGCACATTCATTGGTTTCTGATTCTGGTATTTATTTATAAACGTTTTGACGAACGCTGCGTCAGATTCTTCTAAATGTGATAAGTCTACTTTATTCGATTCATCATCCATTTGCATCTTTTTTCAGCCCAAATATTTAAATTCACTCTCATTATTGAACCCTCTTTCACAGCATACCCTGTTCTTTTCCTTTACATCGACTTCTTTCCCCAGCACTTCCGAACTAACCTTATCTTCGCACTTGCTCGGCTGAAACCCTCGCACTCACTGAGATTTCAGTTTCATCGCCAACTTTAATACGTTTACTACTAACTTCTTTTCCCAGCACTTTCGGACTAACCTTATCCTCGCACAATTGCTCGGCTGCAACTCTCTCACTCACTGAGAATTCAGTTTCATCGCCCATTTGAATACTTTTACTTCTAACCTCTTCCCCACCACTTCTGAACTAACCTTATCCTCGCACAATTACTCGGCTGAAACCCTTTCCCTCACTGAGATTTCAGTTTCATCGCCAACTTTAATATGTTTACTACTAACTTCTTTTCCCAGCATTTTCGGACGAACCTTATCCTCGCACAATTGCTCGGCTGCAACCCTCTCACTCACTGAGAATTCAGTTTCATCGCCAACTTTAATACGTTTACTACTAACTTCTTTTCCCAGCACTTTCGGACTAACCTTATCCTCGCACACTTGCTCGGCAGAAACCCTCTCCCTCACTGAGATTTCAGTTTCATAGCCCATTTGAATACTTTTACTTCTAACCTCTTTCCCAGCTCATAGGCACCCGTGTCAACCAACTAATTCTCTACTCTTATTAGGTTTTCTAAATTCCACACTGCCGTTTCTAAACACCAACTCTACTTCTTTAAGTACATCGTTTCTCAACATTGCCGCGTAGGGTATATCCTGCACTCTCACTACTTCAAACTTGACTTTCACTGTCACACCTTATACAGTCACCTCTGCTATAAAGTTACCATTTGTTGTAAACTCGCCTTTTCGTATTCCTTATAGCCGTTGTTTCTCTTATCTGAGACTATTTCCTCCTAGCTTCCTAAACGTATCATACCTCAAAATACTCGTGAACCATCCCGTATCTACCAATGCGCTAAACGTGATCTCATTAATCATTGCGTTCACGAAAATATACTTGCCTTTCCCTACGCCGTTTCGATCACCTACTGAGTCAATCCGCTCATTTTTCACCATCCTAACTGGTTGTGAAACTTTGCAATCGTGGTCATAATGGCCCTTTCCATTGCACTTAAAACACATAACGTTGTTTATTCCCCCTCGTGAACACTCTTTAACTAAATGACCTTCCAGATTAAAACGGTAGCATTTCTTCTTAATCTGGTCTTCAAAACCTTTACTTACATTTGAAGACTGCACGAAAACTTTACTAGTTGCAACGGATGTACCTATAATTTTTTCATATACTCGGATTTGCTCTTTCAATTCTTCCACACTACGTGTTTGATTCAAAATACTTTTATTCTGTAGACTATCCGGTATCTCCTCCACGAAATATTCTATTATACTCTTTTCATCGAATAATATTGGCTTACCACTTTCGATGACAGAGCATATGTATTCCTGCAAACTTTCTTGCGGATGCTTACGCCTATTCCTTAAAGTACGATATACCTCTGTGGCACTTAACTTTTCTCAAGAACTCTTCCACCAACGCAATTTTCAAACCATTCCAATTTCTGATTCCTACAGTTCCTCGAACAAATAGCCTGGCTGCTCCCTTCAGCAACTGCTTCCCATATACGAACTTCTGTAAATCGTCCCACCCTACTGTTTCCGCAACTTCATTGAACTCATCAACCCAATGGTACACGTTATAGGTACCGTCCCTGTAAAAACTGGATACGCTATCCTCAACATCTCGCAACGTAAATAGCATCCTATCTGCACTTCTATCTTCTGTAGTGTTTAACGAATTTGCTGATTCATTATCACTTTCTCCCTCATTCACTTCAACTCCGAAAACCATATGTTGCAATAATCTCAACTGTAGGTCTTTCTTCCTCCCAACTGCGCTCAAATTGAGTTTTTCCCTAAACATATCCACGGTCATATCCCTTACTGTAGCTGTGTTCATCTCACAAAATTTCAATACTCTTATACATATACATATATATATATTATAATTGTTTGACAAAACTGTGGTATATTCAAATTTACGTTACTCAAAACGATACTACTGATTACATCTATATGTACATTTGAAGTTGTGTTGTACATATGTGATAAATACTAATTGGTGTTAGTGTAGAACAAATATTTCAAATTTGAATGGGGTAGTTGCTGCTGTACGCATTCTTTTGATCTGCTGTGAGCTTTGAGTATCTCTCCGCTCAAATAAAGCCAGTTAGTTTGCATGATCTTCGCAAATTTTCAATTTAACTTGTTGATTGTGTGCGTCTGACTGTGTCTGCCCTATAACAAAACGTTTTAGCTATGAAATAGGTCACTAGTAGTGTTCTGTATATGTGAAAAAGATTAGCAAAGTTGAGCGCTAATGTGATCTTTAGCACTTTCACTAAGCTACGCAATTCTTCAAAATAGTGTTGTACTGGAACGATAGTTTCATAATTCGGAAAACTTAAAGTCGAAATTTTTCGAAGTCAAAAATATATCTGTTTTATACATGTATTATTATATCTGGTTTTCTGTGAAAAAAATTTAAATAAAAGGAATATTTAAATAGCTTCAAGTCAAATTCGTGCTTTTCAGTTTGTAGTTTCACATTCCTTTTTTCCTACAGATTTGCCTGCTTTATACTATGTATGTTGCCTCAAGGCTTTTAATGTTTTTGCTATGTGGCATGCCTCAAGACACAACTCCCACAACACAAATACATTTAGTATTTATGAAGCTTAATTAAATAAAATTGTACGCTTTTGGGCAAAACATACACAGAAATACATAAACATAAACAAGTTAGCAATACCATCGGCTTATATTTCTGTCATTCACTGTGCGAGTTATACATGACTTCAAAAAAGTTTTTTTATATTTGCAAGATTAATAGAACATTTTTGCTTTAGATACAAGGCGTAACCTGCGGGGATGATTAGTACATAATAAATATAATACATGGGTTGCTATATATATTTCTGGACTAGGCAACACTAAGTGTTGCCAGGTGCAATCTGACATTTCCATTGGAAAGTTTGATATTTTTTAGCATAACATCACTCAGAACGTTTTGTCATTTAATCGTGAATTGTTTTATTTACAGGGAATTAAAAAATTCATCTCGGACAAAAAATGGAATTAACTCGTGAACATTTTCGTGCGATCATTTTTCACAACTTTCGACATGGATTATCACGACAAGAGTGCATCGATGAACCAAAATCTTTGTATGGCTATGAAGCACCATCCTATAGCACTGTGAAAAATTAGTACAACGAATTCAATCGTGACGCCGACGCTCGCTCAAAGACGAATTCCGTGAAGGTCGTCCAAAAACAGCCGTTGTGCCAAAAAACATCGATGCCGTACGTGAACTGATAATGCAAGACCGTCGTATGACATACCTTCAAGTAGAGGCATGCCTATGCATTTCTCCTACCAGCATACATTCGATATTGCATGAACACCTGGCCGTAAAAAAGGTTTGTTCTCGTTGGATCCCGCACAATTTGACAATCGTTCAAAAAAAGGCTCGTGTGGGATTGGTGTAAAGAAATGCTGAAAAAATACGATCGCGGTGCTTTAAAAGACGTCTATAAGATCGTCACAGGTGACGAATCATGGATCTATGCGTATGAGCCCGAAACAAAACAGCAATCGACCGTGTGGGTCTTCCAAGACGAGCCAAATCCAAATCCAACAAAAAAAAACCATTTTCGTTGATAAATATGCCTATTTTCATTATTAGGCCAGAAATATATATAACAGCCCTCGTATATTGTACAATGTAAGCAGTTGCTTAGAGCTATTTGTGAATTAATGTTTTTAGTTGATCAAGTAACGTGTTGTTTAAATATTGATTGGCTTGTTGACTACTCTTGAAAGATATATTAAATTATTGAAGTTAATTATATAGTATATAGGGAGGTTCATGAGATAATTTAGTGTTTTACTGTAGACTGAAAATACAATAACTGCTTGGAAGATTGTGCCATTGTTCTCCTTGAATTACAAGAAAGAAAATTATTGATCCTGTGGAAACTATTCAATTTTATATGGGCTGCAGAAATTTCCGTTTTTATTTAGATATTTCAGAAGAGTCATGAAATTCCAGTTTCTACTGTGTAGGACCACGAGGATAATTTTATATGCCTATTTGTTCAAATACTCCTTTTATGTATGTATATTCATTAAACTCGTGCTGAAGGCCCACAATTAATGAAGGCCATATCGCTTGGTATGCTAAACTAAGCTCATAGTTCCACAACTTCGACTGAGAACAGTTTCTCCGTCTAAAGTTTAAGTGACTACTGAGTCGGTCTCTGTAAAATTATTTTACGAGCTGAACGTAATTCTTTTTTCTTACCAAAAATCATTAAAAGAGAACTGTTTGGGGCTATTTGTTGTTCCAGTTAAGCGTCGTTGAATTTAGGAGGCTGTATATATTTTGATATCATTCTACTGTTAACAACTATTGTATCAAAAAAAATGTGAATTCAGCCTAAAAGCTGTGATACTTCCTTTAAGATTTTTCCAGTTTCAAACTATTCAAAGTCATCAATCCCATTAACGTTCCATTCATAAAGCGATTACTTTCTCTCCGGCCATTTAACGAGATTTCCGGCAAACATTATACGCAGATACATAGTCGTTTTTGTCAAAGTCAACTTGAACTCACTAGATAATTGTTTGCGCACGGCCACAATGTAGAGTCAAAGTATGAACAATACGTTACTCCACAGATCAATGTACAAATTCAATCTACTTTGATAGACGCCAAGCGAGAGGAGTAACTCTTTGAATGGAAGAAATAACGAAAAGAGAAAATTGATGTTAAGAAAACACCGTCCGTCAAACGTTGAACGCAGACGACGTCGAATTGAACAAAGGCGCTGCTTCACCGATTTGTGTGTGGCGTTTAGGTCTAATCTCTTCGTACTTTTACCTTGAAACTGTTTGACCTTCAAGCTGGGACCCACTAGCTACACAGAAATGGTAGCAAGACTATTCACTAGCTACCAAGATAAGTGGAAACAGGGGCGCACAAATTATTATTGTACCGCAGACAAAGCTTTAAGGGGCTACACCAGTGTAACCCATGAAAAATTAGGCAATTTTCGTAAACTTTTTTAAAAGTTTATAATCGATTGAAAGTTCTTTGCAGATATTTTATCAACTATATTTTAAGATTATTTTATACAAAAATATCGGAGTTGTCTGCTGTCATGTGGGCGCCTAAAAAAAGTGCCCCAACTGCTGACATGATTCCTGTCAAATGAGTAGTTGAAACATAAAATACCAAAAAGTTTATTAAGCTTAAATTTATTTCCTATACAATCACTTACGATCTTTCAAAAATATCAAAAATTAACAAAATGGCGTAGTTTTTAAAAACTTAAATTTCAAGTAAAAAATGTAAATGTATTCAACAATACTTAGTTTTTATTTGAACTTGATCGGCTAATTTCCCGATTTCGAGTAAACTCGTTTAAAGTTTCACTTATACTATGTTCGCACCGACAGTGAAAACATGTTTTCGTGGGAAAAACTAGTTTTTGCACGAAAACTTGTGTTTTCGACCATGAAAAATCTGTCAAACGAAAACACAGTTTTCGCTGAAAACTACTTGAAAACTTACATTTCACTCAATATAATCGGTGCCTGCTCTAGTTTAATCGATTTTTTTGGAAGACATATTTTGCCGGCCCTAAATTGTCACTTGATATTTGTTTACATTCCATATACAAATACAGCTGCTCACTGTTTGGGGGATTGTCTTGTTCTTGCGAAACCCTTGTACGGTGCACCAGTTGTAGAATTTTCTTCTTGGTGCAACGGCACAACAATCACGCAAAAATTTATTTGCAATGGCTGTAAAATCCGTCAGACCAAAACCTATGTTTATTTTCGTGCCGTCATATATCACTAGATTCTGTAATGGGTGCTCTCTTGTCCTTGCATATTTCGGTAGAGGATTTTTGCATTTTGTGTCATCTTGCAAGAGCAAGAGAGTCCCCGTATTGATAGTTGTCAGTGAAAACTCATCGAAAACACACATTGTCGGTCCGAACGACTTACATTCCATAATATACAAATGTGTTTTCAAAATGTTTTCAATGTCGGTCCGAACATAGTATTATATATATTTATACTTGCGAGCGGTCGCTCTTCAGAACGCTGGCATTCAAAAATTATTCAAGATAATGCCCTTGCTGATTTCACAGGATATTTTTGGAAATATAAAGAATCGAAAAACCAAACAGAAATAGATTTTTTGAAAGTGTCACACTGGTATAGCCCCTGAAACAGTTGAGTCGAATATAGCTGAGGTTAAATAAGTGAAGCGCTTTATGATGCACTTATTGGACTACAAATAAATTTGTCAAGAATCTGTGTTATAGCAGAGATGTGTCCGAAAAAAAAAACAAGTCATAAGAAAACGCGGAAGGTGACAAAATTTCAAACAATCGGAAAAGCCATTGCGAAAGTTGGCAAGTTTATGGAATATTGTTGCGTCATGCGACTTTATAAATCAAAAAATATTTTTTTAAGAAATAAATTTGTTGAAATATTTGAATACATTATAAAATGTTTTACATCATGGAAAATACTTACAATTTTTGTAGTATATAACCACAACCATCATCTACTACCTATGTATTAGAATAATCTATTACCATAAGTTAACGAAATGAATTGTACTTACCTCCTTTTTGTACATACATACATACTAACATTCCAACTGTTTTCCGGTTAGTTTTAAGATTTAGGCTAAGTTATCTAGTGGCTGAAATAAAGATGTAATTGTAATTAGCCCGCAATCGAATCCGCACGCATTTTCCTTTTTCTCACTATCCCGCCGTCGCAATTTTAGGAAAAGTGAAATATTCGAAGTACAGGCAATTGGTTGATTGTGTAGTGAACTAATTGAAAATATCAAATAAACACACATCACAAAAAATAAAAAAATTTTTAATTCTCAAAAACGCTTGAGAAATTTCAAATATAATACCACAATGTGTAGCAACGCTAAAGGATTTAACAACAAAAAGTACGCAACGCTAAAGAAAACGGTGAGATAAAAGTTGAGGAAAAATTAAAAGAAAAAATATAGAAAATATTAGAACATACTAAGAACGTAGCCAATATAATGAATGTAAAGATGAGGTGAAAATGTACAACAAAAGTAACACAGTACAACAGCTAATCTGGGGGGTAAGAAATTCGAAGTCAGGGTGATGGAACTAGGTCAGTATAGTAAAACCCTCAAAGGGGGCGTCCAGGGCGACCATCAACCTCAACCGACGAAGCTCACGTTCAACAAATCAAAGATTTGGTGTTAAAAAACCGTCGATTAACAATTAGAGACCTTGCTGATGAAGTTGGCATATCGAAAGGCTCAGCCAATACCATTTTGAAGGATGTTTTGGGCCTCAAGCGCGTCAAATCTCGATTGGTACCGAAAACATTGAATTTTTTGGACAAAAGGCGTCGCGTTGAAGTGTGTGAAACGATGCTTTCCGACTACCAGGGTGTCATGAAACGCATTATAACTGGCAATGAGACTTGGAGCTATGCCTACGATCCCGAAAGAACCGATCATTCGAGCAAATATCGTGCCAAAAGAGAGCCGAGACCAAAAAAATCGCGCCAAAGTCACTCAAAAGTCAAGGTCATGTTGACTGTTTTCTTCGATTATCGTGGTGTTGTGCATTATAAATTCCTTCCAACCGATCAAACAGTCAACAAGAAATATTATTTGAACGTTATGCGTCGTTTGCGTAACGCTAATCGCCTAAAAAGGCCGGAATTGTGAAAAGACAATTCTTGGTTTTTACACCACGATAATGCACCATCCCATACTGCCCTCGTAATTCGTGATCATTTAGCCAAAAACTCAACAAATACGAGTATCGTTCCGCAACCACCGTATTCACCTGATTTGGCGCCGTGCGACTTCTGGCTGTTCACCAAGCTCAAAAGACCGCTCCGGGGACATCGTTTTTATACGATAGAAGAGATTCAAGCGGCAGCGAAGACGGAACTGAAGGCCATCCCGGAAAGTGACTACAACCAGTATTTCGAAGATTGGATACTCGCCGTTGTCAATGCGCAAAGAACCATGAATCTTTCAAAAAACCTGTTATTCGAATGCTCATAAGGTCGATACATCTGATGACGTCATATTTCATGCAAATTGCCATATATATTTGGACGGAAATGATGAGGGACTTGCAGAGTTTGGTCTTTGTAGAGAGTAGCTACACTCTCATAGAAGATTTCACCTTCTCTATTTAGCTTTGCAGCAGGGATCTTTCGCAATCCTGACGTACAAACGAATATTTCTTCCCCATAACCGCTTCAGTAGTGGTAGTGGTGCCTTAAGCTTTGGTCTTCGTCCAATTGGGATAATTTTCTGGTGACATACCGACACATCGACTCGATTGTAAGTAATCTAATAAGTAGGTGAATTTGCTAGCAATTAGTAATTGAAGCGTGAAGCCATTTATTTTGATTTGATGCCTTTGCTGGCTCGTGAATGCTGACTAAAGCGTAACCCCAAACAGGGAAAGGAAACATACGCTTGAGTAACCGGCTGTGTGGGCGTTGAAATTGTTGTTGTAAGCTAAAATAGCTTACTAATCGCATTCTGAGAGCGTTCTTCTTCTTTTATGTCAGACAATTTATATTTATGTCGAACTGTTCGTAGGGATCTTTCGCAATCCTGACGTAGCTTTTGATATTGCTCAACGTCAGCTTATAAAGCCTTATTAGCTTTGCGGGGATACCAAGTTCAGCATAGGCGCATAGAGGTAGTGTGTGTCGATATACCCTTTACGCGGTCTTTTCTAAGATATGGCGCATGGTGGAAGTCCGGCCGATAGTAGATTTTCTAGGTGTAAGGCCACACTGACAATCCTTTCATACACTAAACTCGATAGGACCTTACATGCCGGTAATTCATCGGCCCCTGCCACTTCGTTGGCGGAAAATTGCTGTTCGGAATCACATCATATCGGTCAGTGTAACATCTATTCCATCGCCATCGATTGGCGATTCGGGTTCGCCATCTCCATATGTTACACTTCCAATAGCTTTCAGTAGGCTGGAGAAGTGTTCCCTCCATAATTTCAGTATGCTCTGGATATCAGTCCCTAGATCCCCTCTAGGGGTTTTATAAGAGTATGCTCAAGTCTTAAAACCTTCGGTTAGTCGCATCATCTTTTCTTACAGTTTTCAAGCATTACCCCAATCAGTCAGCTTGTTAAGCTCTTCATACTCACGGATTTCAGCGAGGTTGGCAGTTTGCTTTCACTCTGCTGCGACACGGCACTTCTCATCGTACCAGCTGTATTTTTGCATTTTCCGAAAACCAACGATTTCGGTACCACCCGTCCCAAAGTTTCCTTATACCGAGTTGTTGACTAATGCTTTCAGAGAGCAGGAGTGCAAGCCGCGTAGATCATCGTTCGGCTGTCTTTTGTGATTGCAGCTTTTCGACGTCGAACCTTCCTTGTGTTTGTTGACGTGAATTTTTTGCTGCACAGAGGCGGCTGCGACCTCGGAGCGTATGCACATCTAAAACACTGGAGATATATCTTCTGTTTATCACAACATGATCGATCTGGTTGGTGGCTTCTCGATGCGAAGACAGCCAGGTTGCTTGGTAAATTTTTTTTATTTATTTTATTTTTTATTTTTATTTTTTTATTTTATAAATTATTTGTACAATACTTAATATTCTACAAATAAATATCTACCAGCACTGGCAGCAGAGGCCTTCGGCTGTCTGTTATGCTACATACTTATGTATGTTTAATGTAATATTAAAACAGAAGTGAAAGGATAGATTAGTACTTAGGAAGTAGGTTTAGTGAGTTAATTAGAGTAGCTATAAATCTTTATATTCGTCGAAGTAGATCTGTTTCCTTAAGAAAATTATAAATCATATTCACATTTTTAGCGGTGAGCTCATTCAAAAGCTAGAATGGATCGGCCGAATTAAAAATCTCATGTCTAATTGTTGCAGTTATAGGGCAAGCGGTTAATATGTGTTCTAACGTTGCGTTTTCGTCGCAGAATGGGCAGTTTCCATGAGGGGCACGTTGCAATAAATAAGCGTGTGTAATTATGGTGTGTCCCAGACGTAAGCGGGTAAAGGGCCTGATGGCGCGTAATGTGATGTCGGCAGTGTAGGTCGGCTTAATTCTGAACGGGTTAATTTTAGAATAGTGATGAATATATCCACTCCAATTATCTTTTGCTGATTTTTTCCTTAGGCGTGTAGTCTCAGTTATAATGTCTTGTTTTGTGAAATAACCGAAAGTTATGGTTGGTGTATTTGCTGCATTTTTTTCATCACCGGATATCCCTGTGTGCCCCGGGATCCACATCAGTTTCAGTTTGTTTGGATATTTCAGAAGATTGATGCGTATGGCGACTATTTCATTTTTTGTATTCTCCGGCGATTCTATGGCTTCGATGCAAGATTTGCTATCGGTGCATACGATATACTTTCCCCTGGTGTGAATTACATAAGTAACTGCATCTAATAAAGCGACGACTTCGGCTGTAAATGATGAACATATTGTGTGGAGAGTGCCGTGTCGAATCAAGTCACCATTTTCTTTTGTGACTGCGAACGTTGAGCTGTTTGCTGTTTTTGAGCAGTCGGTGTATATAAAGTTCCAACCGTAACTGGAGTATTTTGACTTCTCCGAAGCGAAGTGTTGCCTGTATTTTTCGCTTGAGGTCTTATCCTTCGGCAGTTGCAGGGTCTTAACAGCAAAGGAAGAACTTTTTATCATCCATTGTGGACGAGTTTCAGGTCCAAGAGAACATTTATAGGAAGGTAACTCAAGTTGCCTGGCGAAGTTAACGCATCGCGCGATGGCTGACAAGCACTTAGGTTTCCGTTTCCTCGAGAGAGCATTGTGGACGTCTTTGGCGAGAATAGTGTTGGTTGTGAACAAAAGCTTTGGTAGTAAACGTCTGGTGCAGTCGATCGTCCTGTCTATTGTAGTTGGCAGGCCAGTTTCAGCAAAAAGATTCTTTAGTGGTGTTGTTGGAAATGCTCTAATGCTTCTGCGCATGGCCACAATGTAAGGGAAGGAGAGTATTTTCATTGTAGAAACCGGGCAGTTGCCGAAGATAGGTAGAGCGTAGTCAATCTTGGAAATCACTAGAGCCTTGGTAACGTTGATAAACGTTAATGGATGAATTAAACTTTTTTTCGACATTAGATATTTGATTATATTTAGTCGCGTTAAGAGGCAATCCTTAAGATGCTTACAATGGGCCTTAAAGCTATATTTAGAGTCTAGTACTAGCCCTAAGATTTTAAGTTCATTTACCATACTAATATTAATATTGTTAGAATAGGTTAGTAAACCTGAGCATGTTCGTTTTTTACAAATGTGTAATGTTTTTGATTTTTCGTAAGAGATAGTAGTTCCTGATGACAGTGACCATGTCGAAATTTCGGATAAGATACTCTCAAAGAGTTGGGCTGTATTGGTGAGGTTTGTATTCTTTGTGTAGAAAATTACATCGTCAGCATAAAGCTGACACTCGATGCCGCGATGGTTGTAAGTGAGTTGAGTAATCTCTTCGAAAGCTATTATAAAAAGAAGGCGGATAATGGAGACCCTTGCGGGGTTCCGTTGTCAAGTGGAGCTATGGAGGATAGGAAACCATTTGTTTTTACTTTGCATTGCCTGTGACTGAGGAAGTTTTTGACAAATTTCTTGAGTTTAGGGCCTAGTTTCCACTTATCTAATTGTCTCAGAACGATATGGGCACCAACACGGTCGAATGCTTTCTGAAAATCAATTGCTAAAATTGAGACATGGTTTTTAGAGGAAAGAGCGCTTGATATAAAGTGATCTAGGTGCAAAAGGGCATCGATGGTGCCATAATTCTTTCTGTATGCGGTTTGGTTGGGGCTTATGAGTTTTCTTTTGTTGCCATACCACATCAGTCGGTTACCTATAACTTTTTCAAGAAGTTTTCCCAAACAGGGTAAGAGCGATATCGGCCTATAGTTGTTGACATCAAGCGCTGACTTATTGGGCTTCAGGATAGGAACTATACACGAAGTTTTCCAGGCATGAGGATAGCATCCGCTTTCAAATATATTATTATAGAACGATGCTTAGCCTGGATAGGCAAGTTCTAGGTAATTTTGTCAAGACCAGGGGTTTTGCCTTTAACGGGCGAAAAGGCGAATTCGAGTTCGGTTAGTAGAATTTCCGACTCTAGTTGCTTAGCGGGAGGCAATAAACGGTACAAAATAGGTGGTTCAATACTTATTCGTTGAGATTTTAGGTTGGGGAACGTGTCTGAGAAGCTTGCATCGGAAGAATAGAGTGACAGGAAAGAAGCAAAATGGTTGGCAATAATACGGGAGCCGTTAATGGACCGCTTTGTGTTTGAATGTAGGAAAATAGAGGCTGTTTAGGAGATCCGGTTAGCATTTTGATATCATCCCATATTTTCTTTGGGCTAGTGCGGGGGTTTATGGTCTCAGTGAGTTCTTCAAACTTTTTCTTTTTATAATGTTTGGCAGAACGTCGGAATAACGCATTTGCCTTTTTGTAAAGGAGCAGGTTTTCAGCTGAGCGTGTTTGCTTGTATTCATACCATAAATTCTGCTTGGTGAGCCGTAGTCTGGACAAGTCAGCGTCCCACCAAGGAATATTTTTCCTACTTTTGTTGGGAAGCGTTCGAGGGATGGAAAAGTGAGAAGCGGTACGTATGATTCTCGAAATTTTAGCAGACTCCTGGTTCGAGTTGGAGGAAACTTGCGTGGTCTCACAAAGATTGTTGCATATTTGTCTGAACTTTTTCCAATCAGCCTCATCAGTCTTGAATTTAGATGTAAATTTAAATGTACTCGTATTTTGATTGTTGCACGGATTTGTTTGTATGAATATTGGGAAGTGGTCGCTGCCAAACAAAGAATTTAGCATTTGCCATGTGCATTGGGGCGCTATATTAGTAGAGCAAAACGTGACATCAATATTGAAGAAGGTGTTGTGGGTGGAAAAATGTATGGCGGATCCATTGTTAAAACAGATAATATTGGATGCAAGTAGCGCATCTTCTACTTTTTCGCCTCTTGAGTTTGTGTGTGTAGATCGCCATATTGTACTCCAGGCGTTTATATCTCCTCCTAAAATAAGTGGTTTATCTAATTGGTTTATCAATTGCAGAATATCAGAAGAAGCAAAATCTTGTGTGGGTGGAATGTAGATGCAAGCTGCTGCTAGTTTTGTTGGTACATTAATTTCAATGGCAACTACTGAGAGATTAGACCGAACAGGTAGTACTTTGTGGGGATATGCTTCTTCTTATTAAAATTGCAGAGCCTTGTTTTTTGTTGTTACGTGCGAGAGATTGTTAAAATAGCCTACGTAGGATTTTGGCGTGTGAGCAGGTTGATTATGTGGAATATGAGTTTCATTAAGGAAGATCATGGATGGAGTGTAAGAATTGATAAGAGTTTCTAGTTCGTGATAATTGTTGGAATAACCGTTCATATTCCATTGTATGATCGACAGCATACCGAAAAAAGTAAAGACAAGAAACGGAAAAGGGAGAAATATAAATAGCTAGTGAGTGGGGAGAGAAAATTGAGTCTTGGCAACTATGAGTAAACTATGCTTGGCATAGCGCGTCTAGTCGCGTGAAGAAGAATATTTAAGACTTTGGGCTATTAACGAATTGCGCAATGTCATTTAGCTTAGCGCTTGCAAAGGTGGATTGCATTGCTTCGCTGAGCTGAGAGTTTAGAAAGGTGGGAAGATTGGTATTAGTACTTTGGGGGGATGGGGATAAAGCGGTAAGGCTTATTGCATTTGATTTTAATGAAGAGGTGGATGGTGTATCGATTGGTGGAGATATTGGAATGATGTTTGCATTATTGTTTGTTGTTGTAGTTTTTTAGTGGATATATTGATATTGTTGGTTGCTATGGGAGCAGGTCGCTTAGTAATTTCAGAGAATGATTGAAGAGGAGTGGGAGAGGGAGCTTGCGCTCTGTATTTCTTTGCTGCTTCGCGCATACTGCACTTTTCTTCCGTTTTTATTTTTAATATTTCTTTCGCTTGTTGGAATTTTGGGCAACTAATTGAGGACGCGGGATGTTCACCAGAACAATTTGCGCACATTAATCTTGAGCATTTTTCTTCTTCGTGCGGAGGGAAACTGCAATTGACGCATAAAGGAAGATTTTTGCAATGCTTTAGTGTATGGCCAAGCTTTTTGCAAATTTTCCTCCATACAACATCTATTTTTTCGGGAAGTTTGTAGCTTTCAAAGGTTAAAAGTAACGCACCTGTTGGTGTTAGAACTCCTTCAGTTTTTCTCTGAAATCTGTAAATGGATGTTACACCATATGCTTCTAAGCCTTCCACAATTTCGTTGTCTGGGACGTGATTGAGGAACGGAGCGAAAATTGTGCCTTTGACACTATTGAGTGGCTCATGGTATTTTGCTTCGATTTGGCAGATGCCTGGGAGGTTTTTGATGTTGATGAACGTTTCGGCAATTTTTTTATTTTTTGCAAGTAGCAAGAGATTTCCATCTCTCATCTCTGTGATTTTCACATCTTTACTTATGGCGTTAAGGGCTCTATGTACCAAAAAACATGAAAAACGTGATCGGGGCTTATTGTTGCCGCACGATTTTAATACAATGAACTTAGGATCGTCGTTCCTTGTAATGTTTACAAGAGGGAGATCAGGAAACTCTTCAACAGATTTGTTGGCTTTTTTCCTTTTTGATTGTGGACTAGAGGAAAGCAGGGCAAACCTGTTTTCCCCTAGGTTAGTAGCCCCGGGGGGCATGTTGCACTTTTAGGTTATTAGTCACTTGGTAGAGTATACCTTTGTTCGCACAAACAAAAGAAACACGTGGCAATAGCGCGCAAAAGAAGAATAATTAAAGATAACTGCACTGAAGCGGGTGAGAAAGTCAGACGAGATCCGCGAAAGAGAGCAAACGTATGCACACGGCGGGGTTTAGTCGATGACTGTAAATTTTTTTATGCTAGAGCCTAGTACTACAGATAACCATATTTCGGTCCCCGGCGAAGTCAATCAGCCTCAACTCATTTGGGGATGTTTTCTCGTGGAGGCTGAATATACCGACTCTTGTGCCAAAGATATCTTCGTTGTCCACCTGGCGATTAAGTTGCCATGCACGATTTTGACATCATTCAGCGCTCATAGAAGGCATCTGTCGGTCCAAGCACGCAAATCAGCGATATGTTGAAGGACTTCGCTTTTATGCTGATTTTGGGCTAGACGTTCATCTACCGGAATGAATGACGGACGGATTCTCTCTTCTTACATGAACCCCACATCGAATTTGCGCTCCTTTATATGGCCACTGTAGTAAATACCACACGGACCTATTCGCCTCAGTCCTTGTCCCGTCCATCACATTTTTTGTACGGCGGTGCTGTCAGCCTTCACTCTAACGAGGAGATCAACCAGCTGAGCAGCTGCACCACCCCGTCGTCATCAAAAGGGGGGTCTCTCATCCGAAGCTGATTGTGCTTTTCATTGGTAGTTTTTTTACGTGGCGCGTCCTAAACCCGGCGCACAACCCTGCGGAGGCGATGTTTCGCCCTCTCTCTTTAACTCGCCTTAAAATGAATATATTCTGGCTACCCAGAGGATATTTAGGCAAAGACCGGAAGTCGTGAGCTGCTTAAAGCATAAGAAATATTCAATCATCAATTTCAAGCTTTAATATTAATAACATAGAACGTCTAAAATGTAGGCGGTATGTCTTCTAACAATCATTAGTTATGCATTTGCAATTTGAAAAGCTTCATTCAATGCTTAGTAGATGTTGCTAATTTCGAGAGAGACAAACCATACCCCTGAATTTATACAACTTAGGATTGAAATCGATGAGTTTAGGAATATTTTACAAATATTATTTTGATGGATTGCTGCGCATGTATGTGGTAAAAAATACTATTTTTAGGTAAAAAATATTGCACCTACATAGGTATGTATAAAAAACTGGAAAGAAAAAATAATGTAAAATGAATATTAAAAATTCTGACAAAAATATGACATATCAGTAGGCGCATTTTAAATTAGTAATATTAAATCAAATATTCTACCAATTAACGCACCTAATTCACTGATAACAAAAAATTTATATTTTATTTGAACAAGAAAATTAGGTACTTCCTTTGAAACCCTGTTCCTCAAACACATGAGTTCTCAAAACAAGAATATAAAAATATCAAAGTTTGTTGGCAACAGCCAGAATTTGGGATTTGAAATTATATGAAATTATTTGAAATGATTTAAGTAAATGATCCATCATCGCTACAGCAAATCTATCATGGGAAATGCGAAGCGAAGTATAAAAAAGTTGTGTTGGGGAGGAGGGTGAGCCAAAAGCGAAGCATTTGAAGATATCAAATGGCGACAAAGAGCCGAAAGCGAGTACTGTAGAGAGAGAGAGGTGTAGACAGGGTGCGAATTTTGTTGAAGAATGAGTGTTAAAAATGATGAATGAAGGCGTAAATGGGCGAAACCGTGCAAATTTGAAATATTATCGAAATACTAAGGAAATGCGCAGGTTAAACACCATTGGCCATTAAGAGCAAGAAAGTAAAGATGGTGTAGAAAGAACACGATAGATAAGAAGAGGAAGTAAAAAAGAATAGACATCGAAAACACAAATCGTACAAACGAGTATTTCTTCGCCATAACCGCTTCAGTAGTGGTAGTGGTGCCTAAAGCGTTGGTCTCCGTCCAATTGGGATAATTTTCTGGTGACATATCGACACATCGACTCGATTGTAAGTAATCTAATAAGTAGGAAAATTTGCTAGCAATTAGTAATTGAAGCGTGAAACCATTTATTTTGATTTGATGCCTTCGCTGGCTCGTGAATGCTGGCTAAAGCGTAACCCCAAACAGGGAAAGGAAACATACGCTTGAGTAACCGGCTGTGTGGGCGTTGAAATTGTTGTTGTAAGCTAAAATAGCTTACTAATCGCATTCCGACAGCGTTCTTTTTCTTTTGTGTCAGATCAATTTATTTGATGTTTTTTCCTTAAGCTGCGCATGATGTCTGCATAATTTCAAATTGGGTACGAAATTTGTTAGCAAGTTAAACTGCTTGTCGCTGTCTATCCATTTGCGTCTTTCTTGATTTCTTATCGCATTTCTGCAGTTTTTTTCGCGGCATTTTTTGTGCCTCTAATTTGTGGTTGGGGATTTGGAAAATGACTGCTGACGGATATGTTAGTTCTGGCGAAGCAGGATAGAAACTGTGCGAAGCACAAGATAATAGAACTACAAAATAAAGAACAAAGAACAAAAAGCGGAAAAATTTCCTTCATTTACTAATGCAAATATCGAGTCGCTGAACGGAAATTACAAGCGATACTTATTTATCTACACTTTGGATAGACAGTTATTTCCGCATGAAAGAAAGCAAAGAACACAGAAAAGAAATCAAAACATAAAAATATGTTAATAGCAGTTATCAGTGGAACTGAATATGAAGCGCTTGGCTGCCTGACCGCTTCCTTGATGGCTTCGTTTGGAACATTGTAATTGCTATAAAAATTTTTGTAATTATTATAAAGCGGACAAAAAGTGTATTCTTCTTACATTTAAGTTTCTATAAATGTAGAATGTATGAGACAATTCAAATCGTGCTCCCCCAAGTCCCGCGCTGCTGAATTGGATGGAAACATAATGAAACTTTTAAAAATTAAATCCTGTTAAATAATGAAAATAAATTTGTCTCGTATTCCAATTTCTGTCTTTTAAGCAATAATTTTTTTAATGAAATATTGATTTGTTCCTTAGATTCTTTCAAGAAGTGTTTAAGTTGTGACACGATTTAGTTTTTTCTTACACAATAGAGCTTTTCTAATATGCCACGGTTTTGAATGAACTTATTACTGCACAAAAGGCTAGGTTTTTCCCGTCCAAAAATTGTCGAGTATGTTTGTTACTACAGCAACTGAAATTATATTAAATTCACATTGTTTTAAGCATTTGTTTTAAGCCAAACCCAAAAGCATCAAGAAGAAATGAAAAACCACAAAAAAAGTAAAATTACGAAAGAAAATACAAATTAGAATACTATTAAACGACCCGCAAAAAACAAAAAAGTTGCCAAAGTCGAATATGAAGTGGAGCTAAAAATCAGAACTGAGCTGGAGACTAAACAACAATTCTGCAACCAACCGCTTGTCCATAAACTGCCATAATGCGGTCAAGGATAAAAAGGATATTGCAAGCAATTTAAAGTTGTTGACAAAGAGCAGACACAACACGCACACACTCAAAGTGTTTTTTTTTTTTTTTTTTTTGTTTCGAAGGGGGAATCTTTGATAGATACCGTCAGTCCTAGACGGCATGCACGATTCATACTGCACGCTAAGGGTACACCTCTTTCGGGACCACGCTCAGTATGGATGACCATGTTGAACTTGCGTAACAGCACGCCTACGTACTAAACCCTATCTCCGACTGCATTTCACTGATCCTACGGGACTGCCGTTAAGCATTTCTTCGCAGGACCAAGCTCAGCCAAGATTGGCTCTTCCTGGACGCCTTTCTGGACTACTCTTCTCTAACTCTTCTGCTATCGCTACTTCGTTGCCTTTCCTTTTTTCTTAGTTCTTGCAGGGCAATTGCGGACCAATTCTTCACTTTACTCCACAAGATTTTGCTTTTTATCATGTGGTGCACGATATTCTCTGGAGTCACACGTTCGTTGATAATAATTTCTAAGTATTTTCTTTCTGCTTCGAATTTCGGGCAGTGAAAGAAAATATGCTCTGCGTTTTCGCTGCCATTGCCGCAGAATGAACATTCTGTTCCGCTATCGTGACCATATTTTTACAGGTACTCTCGAAGGCATCCGTGTCCGGTCAGGAATTGCGTCAGATAATAATCAGAATCGCCGTTCTTCCTCTCCACCCATATTTTTACGTTTCTGATTAGCTTATATGTCCACCTTCCATTTTCTGCTATGTCCCAGCGCCTCTGCCACTCACATAAGCTTTCCTCCCTTTCCTTATTTCGCTCCGCTGTTGTAAGACGCCTCCTTGCGCTTCTTGATTTTTCGTAGACTCTTTTGAGCTCTAACGCCATTATGTCCGGTGGTATGATGCCCGATATGACCCCGGCCGCCTCGTGTGATACTGTGCGGAATCCACAAATAACTCTTATTGCATTAAGTCGAGTCAGAGATCTTGCTTTCTTCGCGTATGTTTTATTATGCATTGCTGGTCCCCATATTGGAGCCGCATACATTAGTGCCGATTGACTCACTTTAGCCAAGAGTGCTCGCTTGCCCTGGCTTGGTCCTCCAACATTAGCCATCATCAAGCGTGTAATAATTAAGCCGCATGTCTATTACAACGCCTAGGTATTTTAACGACTGCTGAGTCGTTATGCTATGGTCATCAATATAAAAAGTAGCATTTGCTATTTTTTTTTCTGCTGGTAATTAGCACTGCTTCCGTTTTTTGGGCTGCTAGTTGGAACTTTTTTGTCGTGAGCCAGCTCTTTATTCTTAAGGCGGTGTCTTCACATAATCTTTCTACTTGACTGATTTCTTTCCCTACCACCGTTACCGCAATGTCATCGGCGTACCCGATAATTTGGACCCCTCTTTCTAATGGCAGTCGAAGCACTCCGTCATATAACACGTTCCACAGCAGTGGACCTAGCACTGAGCCTTGTGGTACCCCTCCCGTCACCCTGTACTGCTTCGGTCCCTCATCTGTATCGTAGAGTAGCAGCCTATTCGACAGGTATTTGGAGATAATTCTCAACAAATACTTCGGTGTTCCTTTGCATTTGAGAGCGCTCATTATGTATGGCCAATACGCAGAATTAAACGCATTTTTAACGTCAAACGTTACGACTGCACAGTATTCTTTCGTACCATACATCCACCTTGTTCCTTCGATGGCCTTGCTTGCCACATTTGTCACTTTCGTGATCGCATCGATGGTTGACCTGTGCTTACGAAAACCAAATTGGCTTTCGGCGAGTCCTGGATATTCTTGCTCCAGATGCTTCTCCAGACGTATGCATATTATTCTCTCCAAGATCTTTCCAAGCGTATCTAGCATGTAGAGAGGGCGGTACGAGCTTGGTTCTCCAGCCGGTCTGTTTGGTTTCTGCAAAAGCACTAGGCGCTGTTTCTTCCATATTTTTGGAAAGACACCTTCTTGCAAACAGCGGGTAAAGAGCTATGAGAAGGAGCTCGCTTTGTGTGTTATAGCCGTTTTAAGCGCCTTGTTGGGGATTCCGTCTAGACCCGGTGTTTTGATATTTCCAAACCTTTTGGCTGCATCTATCACTTCATCGTCGGTGACCGATGGTGCGTCTATTACCGTATTTATATCTGATAATACAGATCCTTCGTTCCTCTGCGTAGGGAAAAGGGTTTCCACGATGTTTTTCAATAGGGTGGGACAGGTTGGTGCTCTCCCTTTGCTTACTTTGAGTTTTGTCATCACTATTTTGTACGCATCGCCCCATGGATTCTCATCGGCATTTTCGCAGAGCTCTTTGAAACAGGAGAGTTTGCTTCTTTTGATTGTTTTCTTGAGCTCACGGCGTTTCCTTTTAAAACTTTCGCGCAGGTTTTCGTATTCTGGTGAACTTCGTCTTCTCTGGCAGGAGCGCCTGGCTTTGTTGCAGTCAGTTCTCAGGCTGTCGATTGCATTATTCTACCAGTATGCAGGCTGTCTATAAGCGTTAGCGCCTTGTTTTTTCCTGCACATTGCAGCATCACATGCTTTGCTGACGTGCCTCACTAATATCTCCGCCTGTCGTTCTGTATCTTCTACATTTGTGATGTTGTCATCTAGCATAAGTCGAAAGAGATTTTCGTCGAACGTTTCTGCTTTCCATCCTTTTGTCTGTATCATCTTTGTGTGCGCGTATGTTTCACTCCTGGGTTTTCCAATCTCCATTATAATGGCTAGGTGGTCACTATGCGTATAGAGGTCAGAAGCTTCCCAGCATGTTGATCGTACCAGCGCGCTACTAACAAACGTGATGTCAATCACGGATCCACGGCCATTTTTTTCGAAAGTGTTCCTATTTCCAGTATTCAATAGCACAACCTCGAGCGATGAAAAGGCCTTGAGTAGAACGTTTCCTCGTTTGTTAACACTTCTCCAGTCCACAGCCCATGCGTTAAAATCGCCTGCTACGACGTTATTTGTAGTTGTTAGGATTTCCTGTACAAGATCATCCAATATCTTCTCAAACGCGCCTTGTGGGACACTCGGTGGGATTGAGCAACTATAAAAGTTGATTCCACAGATCTTGGCCCGTGTGAAGTAGGCCTTTCCTAACAGTGGCTTTTCTTGGAAAGCTTTGCCTCCACATGACCATATGGCAGCTTTGCTGGAGGTGTCTGAGGCCCAGGTGGCGTTGTCTACGTTTTTATGTTGCTCGCACAGTATTGCTACGTCCACCTTTTCTTCAAAGACAGTTTGTTTAAGCAACTCTTGAGCAGCTTCGCAATGGTTAAGGTTTAGCTGGATAACTTTCATTTATTGTATTTTTTATACGCTTCCTGATATAGAGGGCATCTTTTACTACCTATTTGGTGGTTTGAGTTTTCCCTCCCCTTGCTCTTGCAAGCACCACAAGACGGAGTCTTGTCGCACGTCTGTGCGAAGTGTCCTTTCTCACCACATCTTAGACAGCACTTGCTCCTGTCATCCGAATTGTTACATGCTGCTGCCAGATGCCCATATTCCAGACACCTGAAACACCTTTTTAAATTTGGTTTTTCCCTTAGCCTGCAGACTACCCAACCTATCCTAATTTTCCGTTCGTTTAGTAGTATCCTTGCTTCCAGCGCAGGGAGGCTTACTACCGCTACCTGCGTACCCGCATATGCCGCCCTGAGGTTTTTAATCGCACTCACATCAAAATTATTATTCGGAAAACAGCCAAAGGAGAAATATTGCTGGAGCTTAAGGAAACACAGATGGAAAGTACGAGCGAACTAAAGGGCGAAATAAGTAAACTGTTAGGGGACCAGGCACAAATCAAAGCGCTTACCCACGAAATCATAGTAGAAATTCGGGACCTGGACGAAATCACAACCAAAGAGGACATTTAGGAGGCTATACGGAAGCAGATATTTCTCCTTTGGCTGTTTTCCGAATACGCGATACATTTTGACCGAGTTTCTGCAGATTTTCTTCTTTTCTCACCTTCATAAGGATGTCTCTATAGGACATATCTCCAGAGCGCGCTATGACTATAGCATCGGGTCGTGGGGGTGGTTTACGGTTTATATTCTTGTGGCTTTGTGGCTTGCGCTTGACGCTTACCCAGCCGTCCTCTTTTAGTGCTTCCTCTCTGCACTTATCAGGGCTATTTCCCGATGTCTTTTTGTTTCGCTCCGCTTGCTGGTTTTTCGGCGCCTCTTCATGCATCGTCTTATTTCTTTTAGGCTATGTTTTCCGTTTCGGAGGGTTTTCCTCCCGCGGCCTCTTCGGTGTTGTTTCCGTGGTTGCGGTCTTGAGCTGCACATTCCGTCTTGATTCCATCATTCCTGTGTGCTCTTCCAGCGCTTTTGAGTAAAGCTTTGCTATAGAACTAAGGATGTCCCTCATGTTGTTATTTATAGACCGCTGCGGTGGATACATTGCTTCAGTCAGTCTTTTTATGGCATTTCCTAGTTCAGCAATGTAGTTCACAGGATGTCGTGCCACTTCGGCTTGGGGTGTGCTATCTTCTAACACCGGTGGCGATGACCTCGCGCGCACCGATTTATTTACTGTGGGCGTCTGATTAGGTGATCGGGCTATCCTCGATACCCGCTTGAAGGGATCTACTTCCGCATTTGGGGTCCTCACGGTCAGATCTACCTCTGATCTAGAGTTTTCAGCACGACCATTATCATTAAATGTCCGAAAAAGCCGCTTCCATTATTTGTGTTGTTTGTATTGTTATTGTTTCTCGTATTACTTTCCATTTGCTTCTTTTTTAACAGCGCATCGTGTGTAGGGGAGTGGGCCGAAATAAACTGGAACGGGTATACCCTCGGGGACAATGCCCCTACCCCAGTTCCCTGAGGCCAGTCCTTCGCTTTGCCGGTCCCGGAAAACACGTACGGACCGGCGCTCACCCGGGGCAACATAGGCTACTACTCCTATGCCCAATGCACACTTCCTGACCAAGGACCGAGGTGGCTGTTTACTGACACACGCCGCAGCTAATACCTCGGCAGAGTCAAGCTCACATCACCCTCTCCTTTTCGTCAACGGAGAAGTCGCTGGCGAAGAGTTCAAGGGACTCCCAGTATGCTGCGTCGTGTACCGGTCAGGTAGATTTAATCAGCCGCACCTAACATGGTGAACAGACGCTGACCAGGAAGCCGCCCATTATGGATCCGTCGCGCCTGGATTTTTTTTTATTACACAACATGCCCTTGCATGTTGCGGGAGACACATATTACAAAGGGGCGGTGTCGATTCGCCCACTGTCGCAGGAGTTTCAACGGTCTTGCTGGCTTTTATACCGCAACCTCCACTCCCGCCGCTTCTCGTCGGGGATTGCTTATTCGTTTAAACTTATTTCGCAACTAACCTGCTACTACAGGCCGTCCGGCTATCCGCGACCTGCCGACCCCCCCGGTCGCTTAAAGCTCAGCGACGGTGACTATTTCCTTGGAAATTTAGAGTCCCCAGGACAGTAAGTCCACCGGGACTCAAAGTGTAGTTTAAATTTTTCGGCAAGCGTGTAATGACACCATTTACGATAAATACACAGACATATATCTCAGACCACTGACTTAAACAGGCGCCCTGTAAACGATGCGAGCGGTATAAATTGGAAAAGTTGCGTCTGCGAGCTAACACTTGCGCAACTCGTTGACAACTCATTTGAAGGAGTTTACAAACCAGAAAAATCGCGATTTGACAGCAGCACGCGATTTATAGCGGTTATTGTGGTTTGCACCTCACACAAACATATACAGAATGATTGCAGAATTATGAAAATAAAAAACAAACGCCAAAGTCAAGCATTTTTCACACACTTTCTGCGACTGCACGTATGTATATATATGGGCATATCCCAGAAATTGTCTACCAACAAAAAATATTTGAACTTAATCCAACTTAATTTTTTTTTTAATGGAGCCTCAGAATAGATATCCAATTTTATAAATTTATAAAAAAAAAAAAAATTATTTCGATGATGATTAATACAAAAATTATTACCAAATCCTACCCTACCTCAGGTTTTTTCAGGTGTTATACAAAAAAAGTAAAATTTTTTACGTGTTCATCATTGCTTTAGTATTAAAATAGATGGTCCAATCAAAAGCCATATTGTTATTCACTCAATTCTCCTTAAAATTTGTAAAAAAAAAAATTTCGTTTACTTTTCTGGAAACATTAAAATTTGGTATGAAATGCCAGGTAAATGCGTTGTCGCGGGCGTAACGGAAAATCAGGTTTTTTTATATTGTGAGTAGAAAAATTTTTTTTTTACAAATCATCTATAATTTTAATTTAAATAAATATATTGCTTTCAAGAAACAAAAATTTTTCATTCTACAATTAAAAACCAAAAAATTACAGCATATTCATTTCTGTAGCGTGCGTAACGATTTGAGTTCTCACAAAAATTACAATAGAAACCTTTGCAATTTTTATTGTTTTCTTTTCACTTCGCTTCTTAAATCTATTCTTCGCCTACTATAATTGTACCGATTACCGATTATTTTTTTAAACGGTAAATTTCACGTTGTCTTGCCTTTGGTTTCGTTTGAATCATTTGCAATTATCTTTCAGTGTCATTTTAGATTATCGGCATATTGGTACCACAGAAAATTGTTTGTTTACAGTATAATATTTTATAATAACAGTTGAAAAAATGAAAGCGGGTGCAGAGCGTATTCGAAAATATCGCAAAAAAAAAAAATCCAGTGAAAACTTTACACAAATAGAACGTTTAAAAAATGCGAAAAGAATGAAAATTTATAGAAAAAATCTTGAAGAAAAACTTAAAAATATGATTCATTATCAAAAAAGTAAAGGCTGACCACCGAAACCGTATGCAAATTTATGGAAAGAAAATAAAGGAACAAAAACAACAAGAGCAACCAATAATATCGTTGGATGGTGCATACAGGTGCAAAAATACCCTTTACAAGGCCTTAAAAAAAGTGGAATTAGCGTTACCAAAAGACATTAACAAAAAAGATTCTTAGAATGTTACAGAAAATAGTTGAAAGAGAAGAAGAAGCTTAAGCAAAAATACGGTTGGCGAAAATGTTAAAATGATTTATGAGTTTTACACTAATGATGACATCTCTACGGAAACTGCCGGAAGAAAGTCCACACTTATATCAAAATCAAATAACCTTCCAATATCTAAAAGATTCGTGATTATGACAATTAAAGAAGCATATGAATTGTTTAAAACAACGTTTCCTGGAACAAATATTTCTCGTACTAAATTTCATAACAACAGTTGTATAACATGTGTGTTTGCCAGTACCACGCCAATTTTTCATTTTTATTGGAAGCTATTTTTGGCATTTTTCGTATGTTCCCATCTAACTTCGGCAATTTTTTAAGAAAAGTGTGTTGTGACGAAACCAATGAAGTTTGTATGAGGAATGAATGCAACAAGTGCATTAAAGACATTACAGACGCTTTCGTCCCTTTGATTTACATTAATCAACTCGAAGAGCTTACTGAATGGAAGCATTGGAGAATCGTTGATAAACGCATCATCATTAGTTATACGAAAGGACCAATAACTGACTTGATTAATGAATTGGAATCTCAGTTACCTTCCTTTAAACTGCATGCTTACATTAAAAGGACTCAACAAAAATACTTTCAAGACCGAAAAATATCTATTAAACAAGATGAAGCTGTTCTGCAAGTCGATTTTGCGGAAAACTATAGGCTCCTCAATCAAAATGAAATTCAGTCAGCACATTTTAGTTACTCCCAAGTTACCATTTTTACTTGTGTTGCCTGGTTGCACAATTGCACAGGATAATTTGATATTACGAGCGATCAACTGTCACACAATAAATATGATGTTTATTGCTTTCTCCAGTTTATTGTAAAGAAACTTAAAGAACAAAACGCTATTTCGAAGTTATTTTTCTTTTCTGATGGCTGTACAAGTCAATTTAAAAACAAGTTCATTTTGAGTATTATACCGTTTTTTAAAGAAAAATTATATTTGACCAACTTTAAGTGGAATTTTTTTGCAACTGCTCACGGAAAGGGTGCAGTAGACGGAATTGGAGCTGTCATAAAGAGAAAAATTTGGCAAATGGTGAAAGCTCAGAATATTGTTCTTAATAACGCCCATGATTTTTTTAAATTGGCAAAAATTAGTATAAATGGTATTTCTATTTTATATGTAAGCAGTACATATATAAAAAATACAACTGCATTTCTTTCGGAGAGATGGGCTAACGTTAAGAGCATGTCCGGAATAAAAAGCAACCATTATTTTTCATTTCTTAATGAAAATGAGCTTGAAATAGCACTAACGGCAGATTCAGAAAAACATAAAATTTATTTGTAAACATATATACATTTATAAATTAATTTATAAACATAAAATATGAATTAAATAATCTTATTAAAAAAAGAGTATAAATTGTTTTGTTAAAATAAATACAATTGGAAAAAATGTAGCGTGCGTAACGTTGGGTTCACGGCCATTGATTAAAAACTACAAAATTTTTTGGCTGAAAGTAAGTTATTTTAGAATTCTCTTATATTCATCTTTCTTTAAGGTATTTCATTTGGTGTGCTTTATTATACAAAATTTGCTAAAAATTACGAAAACATACCTCAACCTTCAAAGCTACTTCCATTTTTTGTAGCGTGCGTAACAATACTTTGAGATCAAATTTTTCGCAGCTTAAACCTGTTACAAAAAATATTTTGATGACATTCGAAAGTACACTCAAATCCCACTAAACACTGTGTATAACTTGAAGGTATGTCTTTTGAAAGACCAAAAAATTGTTATATTTCAATCCGAAAACGCGTACGAATGTGGCGTTCGTAACGTAGGATTTGCCCATATACCGTTATTTCACTTTCCCGTGTACATTTGTGCGTGCCTGAGCGTGGTTACTCATACGCAACGGCTTCCCTGCGAGTATACACGTCGTATGAGCGATTCTAGTTCATCAGTGCAAGGGGCGTCTTAAACGGCTGTCGGGCTATTCTTGGAACCACGCACTGTGTTGCGGCTAGTGGAAAAGTAACTTTTCTCCGATTATTTTTTTC
The DNA here is from genome assembly GCA_037783105.1 of Bactrocera zonata. NCBI lineage: Eukaryota > Metazoa > Arthropoda > Insecta > Diptera > Tephritidae > Bactrocera > Bactrocera zonata. Next base: position 48,438 of record JBAWJQ010004780.1, read on the forward strand.
AGTGTTTTTAATGATGCAATTTTGTCACAGACATTCCAAGTAAACAAAAAACACATAAAGCTTATTTTTATGTTGATTTTTAATTGATTTTAGAAGTCAAATATATAAAATTTTCACGAAAAGAGGGGATTTCAGGGCTGTATTCAAAATGATCTCATTTAATTTTGGTGACAGATATTTTGATTCGGAAAAAAAATCTGCCTTCGGACAAGTATCTTCTGTAAAACAAAGGAATGTTGTTTGAGACATTTTCATATGCACCTTTTTTAGAGCGAAAACCCGACTAAAGGTCCATTTTTCCTTTAAATTTGGGTTAGGTAAGCAATATCTAAAAAGTCCCAGAGAGTCCCAGTTCCAAACCACTACAGAAATATTACATAATTTGTTTTCAACGAACTGTGAAAAAATCAGCTTCCCATACCTGCCCTCCTGGGAGTTATAGCGATTTTAGTATATCACTCTCAGTATTTATTCCATAGAAATAGAACGGAAATTCTCGGAATCACTTATTGAATAATTTAATCATATTGGTTTTCGGGTGACTTTCCGTCATCCCACGTCAAATTTTTATTATTTCCAGACCGATTTCGGCTAATCGCCATCTTTTATTTTTTGTCACTAATTAGTTCGCATGTGCGTCCGTCTTTATATAGTGTTTTCTTTGGTGGTACCTTTCTCTCTCTCTGTTGTTTTACTATTTTATTCTCTCTCTTTCGCTCTCTCTTTCTCCCCCTTTGTTTTTACGTCTAGGTACGGAAAAAGAAACTGCTGGTCTCTATGTAAAGAAATATTCGTGGCGTTATATGCCACCAACTGTCCACAATGTTCTTATTCATGGAGCTGAAATAATTCGTTCATTTTTGGTCCCCATTGGGCAACTATCAGAAGAAGCATTGGAAGCAGGAAACAAGGACTTCAGAAACACAAGGCTTTACCATGCGAGGAAAACATCAAGAAAAGACAATTGTGAAGACATATTACATTATCTGCTCGCCAATTCCGATCCCGCAATCACAAGTAGGAGAATACTGAAGGAGAAGAAACACCTGAAATTATCAGAAGAAGCAATGAACTTATTGGTAGATGACTGATAATTTGTAATTTTTCTGTAGAATGCGATAAAATATGCCTGTGTTATAAAATAGTATCTTCAAATTTTTTTTTATTCTACATCTATTCTAGCACTCCACAAAAATGAGCATAACTCTCTTAAAACAGAAGCTATTGACTTCAAACCGGTATCAAATTAAAGCTTTTATTGCCACCTTTCAAATAAGAAATGAAATAGATTTTGGTTTTATATAAAATTTCAGAGCTTTTCAACAAATATCGAAAAATCATGAAAATTTTACGTTTATAATTCTTGTTCGGACCACCCTATACTTTATTTAAGAAAACTAATCATAGGGTATTTATCAGAAATAAAAGAAGAATTAAAATAAATTTTTTTGTAAATTTTTCGAACAACTTTTTTTTTTTTTTTGACTTTTGTTGAAAATTTGACCCAACAATTATTTTCGGTGTAAATTTTTTTTTCACTCATTCTGTTTGGGATTTCATTCTGACCAATCTGTAGAAGTTTCTCATCGACACAATTAAAATTACAGTTTAGGCAATATGATTTCCAAAAAATTCCGGTTTCGCAACACTGTGCCACGTCTTGATAAAGTGTGTTGCGATCATCGTTGACAAGAAAAATCGTTTTCATCAAGTGTGTAATTTTTCTAGTTATGTGTGAAAGATCGAACATTTTCTTTTCTTGTTATTGTTTCCTCTATTTTGCAGCAACATCTCATGTAACACGTATTTTACTGCTATTTTCAGCTTATTCTTTACTCTTCAACAACACTTTACTGTGCCTCGTATAATGGTTTATGCATATACTGCTTTATTGTCGTTGTTTTTGCTTTGGGTTTCACACATGTTAACTCGTTGTCAATACGTTATTTATTGTCGGCTTGCCATGTCCACTAAAAGTTGCCAGTCAACCAAAAAGCTAGCTAAACATGTTAGTAATCGTCAGCTAAAGCCTAGTTTTAGGATTTTGTTTGGCTTTTCTTTGCCTACTACTTACCTTTCTTATGATATGGGCTGCTCATCTTTATGTACGGTCCTGCGAAAGTGCGTGTACATACAGAAGGGTATGTGTTTGTGGTACTTAGTGCAAAAGTGATGTAAATCGATTATGAAAATCGTTAAAAAATTCCGAAAAAAATTACACATTTACATGCTGCCTATAGTTCCTTTCAAACTTTTATATACATTAGGGTGATTCAAAAAAAATTATTTTTTCTTTTGGTACTAGGAAAAATAAGTTCCTAGACACCTCTAAGAAAGCCTCTCCAAGCATGAGTTCTTAATTGTAACGGCAAGGTCCTTCTACATAAAGTTTTCTATTTTTTCTTATTATCAAATCGAAAAATTTATATCTGGCTTCCAACTACTTGAAAAAATATCTTGTTCCTTGGATTTTGTAGGAAATTGAATGCTCTACAAAAAAGATCTTCAATGATTTTTTCGTTAACCTAACCGTTTAAAAGATATTAACGGTCGAAGTTTGATTATTTTTAGGAAATTTTTTTATTTCTTATTAATTTTATAACTCAATGAAAAAATCATTATTAATAATGAAACTCGTAGGTTTTTGGAGAGACTTTCTTAGAGGTCTCTAGGAACCTATTTTTCCGAGTAGCAAACGAAAAAAAAATTGTTCTTGAATCACCCGCTCGGTCCTTACATTTCTATCTTTTAAAGGTAAGTTTCTCCTTTTTTTCAATTTTTCCTGCAGCAATCCTCTACTTGGCATTAAAGTAGCCCACAAATAATAACAATAACAAAAAAAAAAAAAGAAAACAATGGGAGTTTTTAGTTTAAAAGCTTAATGGTAGTGTTAGGTTTGGCGAAAGTCTCTTAGTTTGGAAAACTTAATGAAAGCGAGAAGAAAATTTACCATTGGTTGACCGAAGCTATAATACCCATCATAAATGTAACATATCCCTTACACTAATTTGATTTTGATCGATCAGCTTGTGTGGCAGGTATATGGTATGGCCACCACATGAAATAGTTCAATCGATTGGGCCATAAATCTTCTGCAAAACTTTTCTCCTGAACACTCGTAAGGCCTCATCAGATGATATAATTGTCCTTGCCTCCGCACCATAAAGAAAGACAGTAACGATGAGGGCTTCATCGATATCTCAAAAATATAGTGTAGGAAGACCGATTCGCTTCGTGGTTGCGTCCGAACTGACTCTTCTTTATTTTTTCTCACTTTCATGTCGCCAGTTACAAGTTTAAAAATTACATCAGGGTTGCTTATTCGAGTAACATTAAAATAAGGTATGATACAAATTCAAAAGTACTACAGGGTTGCTTATTCGAGTAACATTAAAATAAGGTATGATACAAATTCAAAAATACAACAGGATTGCTTATTCAAGTAACATCAAAATAAGGTAACGATACAGCATAATACAGTAATCACATTTACATTGTTACAATAGAAACTAGTAGTATGACATGGCTAAATCGACTCAGTTCGTTTTTTATTTATATACGTTATAAAGCATCTGTCATTTTCTTATGGGTGTTGCGTACCTCGTGAAAACTTTAATATACCTCTTTGATAGTATAAAAATAGTTTAAAAACAAAGGTAAAGAATAATCTATAGAAATTGGAAGTATTTAATTTTAAAATATTTAAAATCACTGTAACAAAGTTCATTATATACATATTTATATTTGTCTTTGGAAGTGTAGCTCTAAGAGGTCATAAAAAGTTAATGTATATATAGTATTTAGGAATATGACTGCTGCAACTGCCTCCGTTCGAAGACATCTTCTATGTGCCAAAATAAAGACCTCAATAAGGGCTGGGAGACTTTCAAAATTATACGCGCCTTCTTAGTTAGATATTAAAACAAATTGAAAATCAAAGGAAATTTGCGCTCTCTACAACCAAAGCTTCATAGAGTTTGTGGAAGTATATCCCTGAAATTTCCGGTTCCTCTGTATTTAATGCAGCTGTTTATCGGTGATGAAAGGACGCAATCCAGATGTAGCTAGTTGGTCTTAGTTGGAAAATATTATACTTTGGGCGCTTTAACGTTACAGCCGGAAATATTTGCCTATATTGTGCCGTCCAAATATTTTTACAGACTCCCTGCTCATCTAATGCCATGCCTAAACTTATATTGATATATTTATCCACAGACTTTCATACATGTATATAATTCATATAGTAATCGAAATTTTACTCAATCCCAGAACTCTTCAATCGAAGAAAACTCAGCTATGAATCGAAATATTTGCCTCAACTGTGGCGATCAAATATTTTTAAAGAACTCTTCGCTCTTAGAAGAAGCTATCTTAGTTTATTAGCCGACAAATTTTGAACTTTGAAATTGTAAACATTACAAGTTAATGTGATCTTGCTCTTCAACCCCTATATTACATCCACACATTCCTTCAAAGGGAAAGAACATGCTAAGGCGTAAAAAAAAGCATTGCATAGTGGACATCATTATAAAAATGCAAAAACGCTGTCAAATTGAGTAAAAATCTTCTGGAATCTTTACTGACTGGAATTGATGTAAGGCAATAATTTTTTTATTATCTAGCATTTCAAAAGCGTGGCAATAGCTCTCGTTCGGCAGCCAACTTTGAGCTTTACTTTCCGCAATATTGAGCTTCATATAAATGCTAATTCGAATATTTTTATGTGCATTGACAGCAATGTCGAACAACATTAGCCGTTATTGGTTAAAAAAGTGTGGCCTGAAACTAAGCGCAACTAAGCAATTTTACAAAATATGTCACACACACAAACGAACATACTGCCTAACTGTACCAAGTTATTATTTATGCTTTCGACATGTTCTTGACTTTGGTTGCCACGTTTGTTATTCTTGTTGTATTTGTTTTGTTTTGCTAAGTCCCGGCATGCAAAAAACCTGATAACAAACTTTTGAACAGCAAATAATTTGCATATTTTCGGGCAGATAAAAATTGTTTTTACTGCTTCAAGTGATTGCTGCTGCATGCCTTCTTCACTTACCGCTCTTAGTATTTTATTAACAAAACATTCAAGGCACAGTTTAAAGTTTTTGCTAATATTTTCGTTAGATTCTATTGGCTGATAGTGCTTTCAACAAAATTTTGTCGATTGCGGATATTCTGTTTATAATGTTTTAGATTTTTTTCATTTATTTTTTATTACCAATTTTTGTCTTCTCTGTTGAAAATGTTGCAAATTTGCATAATAAAAGCTCCTTAACAAAAAAAAATCATCAAAGATGGATGATAAATATTTAATATAATCTTAGTAGAAGTCTAAAATTTGTTAAGAATAATATCTACTAGAGTTTCAAATAATACGTTCCTTGATAGGTAACAAAATTTAAAAAAAATATCTGGTTTTCTGTTCTCAAACTGCTATTCTTGTAATATATTCCATAGATGTCCTGATGCCTTGTTCGTTACTCACAGGACTCACATTCGCCGAAAAGAAAACTAACTGCGAGTTCAGTAAATGTTATATATGACATTAAGTGTTTTTTTTTTAAATTAATGATTTCATTTGCAGTTTTTCAATTAATGGTTTCTTAGAATATTTTGTACAATCTTCACAAAACATCTCCGGGCGTGGTTTTCCTAGTCATTTAGCTTTTCATCAAAATATTACCCAAGTTCCCAAAAACATTATTGTTTGCTTTGTAGTAAAAGCCTTAATAAATGCTTATTGCCGGTCGGGCCTTTTTGGCTCTGAGACTTAGGGAAAGTGATAGAAAAAGATATATAAAGTTTCTGATAAGCTCGATCAACAGCTAATCTTCAACATGCAGAATTTTGTAATTTCTCACAATACTGGGCTATTACAACCGGAGTTTCCTCGCACCATTCCCCTTAATCTAAGATGTACAATAAGCTTAGGGTTATCTGGATCAAATGTGTGTGTTTAGATCCTCAGGTACAATATTTTATAATATTTTTTTGTCTACGGTTCTTGAAAATTGATGGTTGATCCCTCAACTAATAATCAGAATAGAGAACTACGAAATGGTTTTCTGACAACTTCAACTCATTGTAACGGGTGATTTTTTTGAGGTTAGGATTTTCATGCAGTAGTATTTGACAGATCACGTGGGATGTCAGACATGGTGTCAAAGAGAAAGATGCTCAGTATGCTTTGACATTTCATCATGAATAGACTTACTAACGAGCAACGCTTGCAAATCATTGAATTTTATTACCAAAATCAGTGTTCGGTTCGAAATGTGTTTCGCGTCCGTGTCCGATGAGCGATGAGGCTCATTTCTGGTTGAATGGCTACGTAAATAAGCAAAATTGCCGCATTTGGGGTGAAGAGCAACCAGAAGCCGTTCAAGAACTGCCCATGCATCCCGAAAAATGCACTGTTTGGTGTGGTTTGTACGCTGGTGGAATCATTGGACCGTATTTTTTCAAAGATGCTGTTGGACGCAACGTTACGGTGAATGGCGATCGCTATCGTTCGATGCTAACAAACTTTTTGTTGCCAAAAATGGAAGAACTGAACTTGGTTGACATGTGGTTTCAACAAGATGGCGCTACATGCCACACAGCTCGCGATTCTATGGCCATTTTGAGGGAAAACTTCGGACAACAATTCATCTCAAGAAATGGACCCGTAAGTTGGCCACCAAGATCATGCGATTTAACGCCTTTAGACTATTTTTTGTGGGGCTACGTCAAGTCTAAAGTCTACAGAAATAAGCCAGCAACTATTCCAGCTTTGGAAGACAACATTTCCGAAGAAATTCGGGCTATTCCGGCCGAAATGCTCGAAAAAGTTGCCCAAAATTGGACTTTCCGAATGGACCACCTAAGACGCAGCCGCGGTCAACATTTAAATGAAATTATCTTCAAAAAGTAAATGTCATGAACCAATCTAACGTTTCAAATAAAGAACCGATGAGATTTTGCAAATTTTATGCGTTTTTTTTTTAAAAAAAGTTATCAAGCTCTTAAAAAATCACCCTTTATAAGATTTCTGGTAGTAGTGGCGAGTAGGTAAGGATGCCCCACTGTCCTTACCTACTCGCCATTGTTTTTTAAAATCGCAAGCAACTTAACAAAACATTTGTTGGTATGTGAACGAATCTATCCAATTTCCGCTGAATAAGAATATGGCCCGTTTTAAAACTAACAAATTTTACTTTAGCTTTTCATTTCGGTTTAATTTTCTCAGCTATAGTTAAATAGAAACTGACTTGTACAGTATCTTTTTCATTGTTTCGCATGTCTTCCGTAATGATAATGGGCTATTCAAAAAATGAAGTATAAGTATATCGATATTTGATTACAAGATTATCCTTGTTAATTTAAAGCTGATTTTCTTGCGATCTGGTACGAGGTTGATATTGTCTTATTTCGCAACTATTACTTGTAACATAACCGCGCATTTCACAGAAAGATTTTTCCAAAGCAGACACTAAATGAAAATACCTAAGAGAAAATTGTGTCAGTGGAAAACAAATACCAACAAAGTAAAAGTGTTGTTAAAATTAAGTGACAATTTGACGAGCGGGCAAATAGTCAAAAAGGAGCTAGGCAAATATGAAAAATATACAAACAGGCAGAAGACAAGTAAATTGTTTTTGTTGTAACAAAAGTGGACTTTGAGACGTAAACGAAACTTTGGAGTAACAAAAAAATATAAGAACAAAACAGCACATAGAGGAATAAGCGCCAGAAAATAAGCAACAGCGGCAGATAGGAAATTTGAGGCAATGTGTATGTGCTTGAGGGCTCAAAAGCCGGAGTGCGGAACTTTAATCCGCTAAACCTAACCTACTCCCAACTCCAGACTCTCCCACGGAACCACCTGACTAAGTATTACTTCGTGGGAGTGATAAGACATTTAAGTCTCTTCTATGGCACGGACTGACGGACGCCTACTCTGGTCTATATGTCTCAGTTTTGTCATGATTGAGGCTGCCGCTTCGCTGACAGCTCTCCAGTACTCAGTGGACTGACACATGAGTGTCGTCAAATTTTCCACCGTAAAACTACCACCGAGTGTAGTTTTAAGTTTTTCCCTTTCACTTATAAAGCGCGGGCAATAAAAGAAAACATGCTCAGAGTCTTCACAGCACTCTGAACACGACGGACAATTCGGACTAATGTCGTGCTGGAATCTGTATAGATAGCTTCTAAAGCATCCATGTCCACTTAATATTTGGGTTAGGTGGAAATCCAGGTCCCCATGTCGTCTGTCGATCCAGGAATGGATATCCGGTATGAGTCAGTAGGTCCACCGTCCTTCGAGTGAGGTTTGCCACCGCTGCTGCCATATAGTTAAGCTTTTCACTCTCTCTCTTCTTTTGGCTCCTGTAGTTGGCTCTGATAATTCGTACACCCGCTCGTATTCGTCACCCTGGATGTCAATGGGCATCATACTGGCTATTACTTCAGCAGCATCGCTTGAAATTGTTCGGAAAGCACTGATAACTCTTAGTGCCGACAGCCTATGCACTGTGTTTATTTGTCTGGCATATGCTTTGATGCCTAGCGCCTGGATCCATATTGGAGCCGCATATAATACAACCGATCTCACTACCTTTGCGAGTAAAAAACGCCGGCTGGAACGCACGCAGCCTTTATTTGCCATCATTCTTGATAAGACATTCAGGATTTTGTTCGCTTTACCTGCAGTGTATTCTAGGTGGTCCTTAAATTTTAGCCTTGAGTCTACTATAACTCCCAAATGTTTTAGGTGTGGCTGTGAATGAATCTCGCACTCTCCTATGGTGAGGGATATACTTTCCTCCACTTTTCTTGTGCTTATGAGCAAGACTTCGGTCTTTTGCCCCGCCAGTTCTAAACTCATTGAGGAGAACCATTGGCGCAGACCGTTTATGCACTCGTTGCATTTGCTCCGGAGGTCATCGAGGTGTTTAGCAACTGCTACCGCAATAAGGTCGTTTGCGTATGCAACTAATTTAATACCATTCGGTTGGTGTCTCCTTAGCACCCCATCATACATTATGTTCCATAAAAGGGAGCCTAGTACCGAGCCTTGCGGTAGTCCACTCGAGATAGAGTAGCTCTTGGTACCTTCATCTGTATCAAATAAAAGTCGCCTGTTTTCAAAATAACTTCTGACAATTTCCATCAGATATTGAGGAGTGCTTATGTCATATAGAGCTTTGATTATGTTTGCCCACTTTGTTGAGTTAAAGACATTCTTCACATCCAGGGTGACCAGCGCACAATATTTTTTTGTTCCGCCTTTCCATCGCTTGCGCATTTCGCGGTGTCAACGACATCCTTTAGTGCGTCAATGGTGGACCTCTTTTTCATAAAGCCGTATTGTCTTTCTGATAATCCGCCGGCTTTCTGGATTATTAACTCCAAGCGGTTTCTTACTATGCTTTCATATACCTTGCCAATAGTGTCAAGCATGCACAGAGGTCGATATGATGAAGGTGCCTCCGGGGGCTTTTTTGGTTTAGGGAGTAGAACCAAACGCTGTACTTTCCATGGGTCGGGAAATATTCTTTCTTTTAAGCACGCATTATACATGTCCGCGAACAGTTTTGGTTTCAAAGTCAAAGCTTCCTTTAATGCTCTATTTGGTATGCCATCTAATCCAGGCGCTTTGCTGCTTTTAATTTTTCTGGTTATGGCCAATATTTCTTCTTCACTAACTAGCAGTGGTGCTTCTACGACTTCGGTTCGGGGCTTAGCATAAGAAGTAGTGTGGTGTTTTGGGAACAGAGTTTCTACCATATTTTTCATAAAGGATGCGCTTTTAGGTTGTTGTGCCTTATTTTTGAATTTAGACATACAAATTTTGTATGCTGTTCCCCAGGGGTCTTCGTTTGCTTCCTCACAGAGTTGTTCAAAACACTTCTTTTTACTGCGGCCAATGGCTGATTTTAGAAGCTTCTTCTGACTTTTAAATATTTGTCTGAGACTGCTTTCATTTTCTTCCCGTTGATTACGTTGTAGGCGGCGTCTAGCTGAAAGACAGAGCTTCCTAAGTCCAGCTATTTCTTCATTCCACCAATACGCTGGCTTCCGGTTGTTGTGGTGTATTGTCCTACGCTTAGATGCGTCGCATGCTGTGAACAATTCTTTTCGCACTGAGGATACTAAGTGCAGGCATCTTTGCCTTGTATATTTGCTGAACTCCATACCATCTCAAAAAGTTCGGCATCAAAATCGCTTGCTTGAGGGTGTGTGTGTATGTACGAATACGCCAAGATATTGTTGCCAGAATTTATCTGCGTGTACAAATAAATGTGTTAGCTAATGAAAAGAGGAGCATACAGACGCACATACACACGCATGCACAACACAAACACACAGCAATGGCAACTGTAATAATAAATAAATAAATGCAACTTACAACAACGAAATGCGCGCGCGGAATAAAAAAAAGCAAATGAAAGCACGTGTACGATTAAAAACGCAGACAGCACTAAAAGCAAAAACAACCAACAAGGATATATAAAATAAAATCGTAAAATAACAACAAAAATCGCCACAATTAATTCAACATCTGAAGTTTTCTGTTACCGTTAACACCAGAGGCACGGTGTGCAAAATCGTTACGTACTTTTTAGTTGTTGTGCGAAGGGATTTACAAAACATACACATTGAACACTAGAGCCGTGTGCTTTTCAAAATGCAAAATCCAAAGATATTTCCAAAAGCTAAAAGTTAGTTAATAAGAAATAGTAGAAAATAAAATATAAATTTATGCAACCATATGCGAAAGGACTAAGGTGTGCTAAACAATTGCTAAAACTAAAAAAAAATGACCTAACCCTTCTTAATTGGAATTACAATTTTTATCTAATTTTCTTTATTATAATATTTTTAACTATTATATTATACAAAGTGTGTTCCAAAGTAAACAGCGCCCCCTGGTTTCGTTATCTATAAGTCGACTTGTGCGTTAGAATTTGCTATCATCATCGATTGTCCAGTGAGAATTTCTTGCTAACATTAAATTTTGTTTTAAATTTGGTAAGACCTTTACTAAAACGTTTCAATTGATGAAACAAGTTTATGGCGATGATTGCCTATCCCGTAGCACGAGTGGTTTCAACGTTTTTTCAAAGTGGCCGTGACAGCATAAATAACGCTCAACATGAGGGCCATAAATGATGATCAACATGTGTGGCCAATCAAAATCCGTGATCACCGAAAATTTCATCGAAACTGTGCGTGAATTCATCAAAAATCAGCCGAAATCATCATTGAAATGCATGGAAATGGAATTAAATATCTCCAAAACATCGATTTATCGCATTTTGACCGAATATTTGAGCTTACGAAGGGCGTGTGCCCGGTTTATTCCGCACAAATTGACTGACAACCAAAAATTTCTCAGAATCCTTCTCATCGGTCGACGCTTGTGACCGATTATTAGACCAAAAATCACATTATAACCATTAAACACTTCCCGTATTCACCGGATATGGCACCGTGCGACTTCTTCCTTTTCGGAAAAATGCATTTGCTCATGAAAGAAAACCGTTATGCAGACGTAAAGTCCATTCAAAGGGCTTGCACCATCATACTTGCAGCCATACTGGCCAACGAGCTAAAACCCTTGTTAGACATGCTTTAGGATCAAAAATACTGTATTGAAGCAGAAGCAGACTATTTTGAATAAAATAAATTGATTTTGCCAAAAAAACCATTTGTTTTGTTTTTTTTTAAGTCCTGTTTACTTTACAACCTACCTTCTATATAAGAAATTGGTTTAGAACAATTTATATTTTCAAAGAGCTGTCCACGAAATAGAGTTGAAGTTAAAATTACATCTTGAGTTTGAAAAGTTTTTAAAGACAACGTGTTTAAACATTGCATCAATAAAAGCGTTCCAATCAATATTTGGCATGTGCTGCTCTCAAAAGATATATATTTTTGTAGACAAAGAAAGGTTTCTGGGGTCTAAGATAGTCATTACATTTTACTTGAATAGTAAATGTTATAAAACGTCTCTGCGCTTGCATATTTTCTTAAATGTTTCAGATCAAAAATAAAAATAAAAACAACAAATCGATTTATTTAGAAGTATTATTTCACGTTATTTCAATTAAAAACTATTCAGTTATTTTTGTCTGCCTAAAAGTATGCATATAATTAATGGCTTTTTATTTTGTATTTTTCTATTTGTAGGTTGCAAATAAATAAAACAATGAGTGCACATTTTTGCATTTCTTCTTCTAATTGCGGTCGATTAAGTAAGTTACATAACTATTGAGTTAAAAAATAGTGGAAAAGGGGTAATGTGAGAACTTGTAGACAGGCTTCTAAAATAATTTATTTGGAGTTAAAATCATAAAATTTCTCAATAAATATGAGACTAATATTAAAGAAAGAGTAGCGATGCGAAAAAATTAAGGAAAGGTTAAAGAAAGGTATTCGAATACAGAGTGAGCTATCAGTGAAAAGCATTTTAGTTCACAATTATTGCACACAACCAACACTTTCATAAAAGCAATATTTTCTCATCATCAGACACAATTTCCTTTGCTTACGAGGAAGAATAACCCAGAGTGTTTGAGAGATTTGGGTTTCTAGATGTTCAACGTTTTTTTTTTGCATTCATTCTAGTACCTAGTTTAATTCAGTTTTTACTATTCCCTTATTCGAGATATTTAAAATCAGTATTAGAAGACAATCAGTGCTTTTCATATGCTTCTTCGATAAAGATATTCAGATAATTGCGTGGGGATCTAACTTGTCCATTGTTGTGACAGCTTAACCTTTTTTGATTAAATTAATGCCCCTATTGCGGTTTTCAACCCAACTGCATTTCAGTCGAAGTTTAAAAATTCGGTATTGCCTACCTCAACTCAATCCGTCAAAAAAAAATTGCGGTTGAAGTATGATCGAACTTCAACTTTTTTTGGTATTGCGGTTTTCAACCCTGTACAAGTGGGGTTGACTAGTATATATGTAAATAAACTTCGACTGCTTAATAGCAGTTGAAGTTCAACATTCGTGCAGTGATATAAAAAAAAAAATATTAAAGAAAAATGGAGAACGGGTAAAATAACTATTTTCATTAATGTTAAATTAATTTTAATTAATATTTTTTATAAATTTTAGAAAAAATAAAGTTACAACAAAAAGCAATTCGAAAAATTGGTGAAGTTAATAGTACAGATAAAAGACATCGAAATCTACTCTTGAGTACACCAATTATCCGCTCCACAATATTCCGGGCCTTTGAGTGTACTGTATTGTAGCGTGCTTGGGGTGAAGAAGCTTCCGCCAAGCGATAAGGCGTCATTAAAAATTTATGCAGACGATAGCCAGCGTCACCTAAGAAATTACATTACTCCAATTATTTAGCAATAAATACGATAAAGTCTTACCCAAGATCCAAGGGTTATTCTGTATGTTGTTCTGTAAATGCACTTTCAAATCGCTAACATTGAAAACAAAACAGTCATGATTTGCGCCTGCATGCCTAGCATCCACATACCGAATAGACATTTTATAATCACAAAGCTAAAAATTTGAAGAAATTTTGTTTGTAATATAATTCAGATGTATGTATAAAACAATCATCACGTTTAAACTGAAGTAGCCCTTTCTGTTAAGATAAAGATGTTGCACTTCTTTTCTTGGTGAAATTATGCGAACATGAGTCCCATCGATGCAACCAACTACTCCCAGGAAAGTACTTTTTGAAGAAAATGAAACTTTTGAAGCGTTTTGCTCCTCCTCAGTCATTTGAATTTTAATCCATTGGGCACAAATACTTTGTTCAATTATATTTAGAACCTCTTTAATTACTAAAGACATCGTAGGTTGCGCCAACCCAATGTTAAAATCATTTCCACTGCATTTTTGATAACCACCGTCAGCAAGGAAACGCAGAGTTGCGCATAATTTTAATATAGGAGGTATGGCCGTTCCTCGCACACGTTTGTGGAAATGTTCCTACATCTCAATCAGTAAAAAACAAAATGCTTTTTATTTAATCGAAAATAACTTATGAATCTGCAACAAATATTATTAAAAAGCCACTCAATTGTGAAAAACTATGGCTTACTTTGCATTTGGAAGCTCCAATGGATTTGAGTGATCACGAAGGCTTTTTCGATTTTGCCCCCAATATTTTCGCCATTGTAATATATGTAAATAAAAACTTATATCCATTTTTTTATTTATTTTAATGTTTATTCACTTTTTCGCGAGCGACAACTGAATTAAATTATTTAGATATGTCGTTTAAAAATTTTTAGCAGTTTCACTATCTGTCAAATTTCCCTTTCTTAGGTTGGCAACGCCAATCATACTTCGACTGAACTTAGTTGAAGTTCGCAATACCGAAAAAGAGTTTGGTTGACCTGAAGTTGAATTGCCTTAACTTCAATTCGACTAAGTCGGGTTGAAAACCGCAATAGGGGCATAAGTCAATAGTTAAAGTAGAAAGTTGAGCTTTCTGAAAGCTCAGAATATAAGAACCTGAAATATACTTAATTGTTCTCAAGCGAAACGCTTTCGGATATCGAAATGAGGATAGGAAGTAATCCACTTTTTATATACATCACTCCCTTTCTAAGACAAACATAACTCTGTCTGGTATTTGTTCACAAAAAACGTAATTTCTTAAGCAAATGCTAGTCTAAACATCTATGCAAATAATACATACGTATACTCATACATTCCGTGTAACCACTCGAGCTTGTAATTGAGTTACTGTTTCGCATTAATTAAAAATAAACGTAAATACATATTTACAATTCTTGTTTTTCTCACTTGAGATGTTATTGGAGTTGTTTTTGACATTGCTGCACTTCAGTGCAAGCTAACAAACATTAACTAAAATAAACAATATTATTCTGCTGCTTAACAAAGTTAAGTGACAAAGCAGCTTAACTTTGCCGGTTGAGTTACAATTTTCTGTTTGTTTTTGGCATCAAAGATATTTGAAAAGCAAAGAGATATTTTTTTCTGAAGCATTCTTCTGCAAATAGGCAAAGACAGGCAGAAAATAAGGGAAAAGTCTTGTTTGTTTTGTGTGAAAACACAAGACAGCATTGTGTTTCGAAAGTAAAAGGCTTTCTAATTCGTAAAACCTGCAAACTATCGAAAGCATTGCGACACCAACAAAAGTTGCCAGTAGGCTATTTCCAAGAACTCAGTCTACTTACTTATACGATTATATTTTCCTAAGATTCCACCTGATCTCATTCTAAGTAGATAATTGAAAGGTGCTAAGCAGACAGACTTTAAAAAGAGATAACGAATTTATTGGGTACACCCTGACCATAAATAAATCATTAGAAAATTGAAATAATTTTTGGTTAAATGTTTTAACACAATAATGTATAGTTGAACATGAAAAAGAATTGACACATTTACAACAAAAATAAAATGTTTATATGTTCCAAAAATTAAAAAAATAAAATAAAATTTGTAATAAGAGGTAAGCTTATACTGGACGTAGACCTATTGATCCTTAGTAAAGCCAGATGGAGGTTCAGTTTAGTTTGAGGTAAACTATTCGTCATAGAAGACGTCAAAGTTTTTCGCGAACTTTAAGAGCGACTTGATATCTACGTTTGATAATTCACTCAGTCCTTTGGATTTCGAAGCTCCCAAATACTTGAGACGAGTTCTACCCTTCCTATCTTCTTTGTCCGGCAATATGGCCAAAGAAGGTATTCCAACGACTCTCTCATGTCAACTCACCGGCTCGTATGTGATGCCAATTTTGAATTAAATAAATTGTGATATTTAAAATCCCCGCAAAACTAATTTGTGTAAGCTGACGTTGAGCAATATCAAAAACTCAGTCAGGTAGGTAGGTAGGTAGCTAAGAGTGCAGCCCTGTTGTATTTCGGGCTCAATTAGCACTTGCTGAGCCATTTTGATGCACTATTCGTAGACCTTCTGTATCTGTTATCACGCTTCACTTTCTCTTTCAAACTATTTTGAGGTTTCGATAAAGCTACTTATGTATGTCTGATTTGCTTTTAGTGCTGCTTTCCACAGCCTCGGCAGATGTTGTTGTAGGGCATACCCATTTTGGACGCATGTTCTCCAAACGGCTGTTACCCTGTAGCTACTTTCCCTAGACCTATTTAATAGGTCGCTAGTTCTTAGCCTGTCATATGTTTGCCATAATTGTTTAGTTATGATGTACTTTGTTATGTTTTCCCATCTGTTATTTGCAACTTGTAGAAATTGTCTATTGATCTCTTCTTTGATAGATCCTAGCGGGCTTGGTATTAGCTCCGCCTCGGATTCGTTAAGGAAAGCTCCTGCCTTTGCCAACTCGTCTGCATTTTTGTTACCGAAAATGTTCCTGTGGCCGGGAACCCAGATCAAGTCTAGCCTTTTATTGCGCTTAGTGCTTTCTTGCAGTTGTGGACTATACTGGAATTTGTCATGGGCGAAGACAAGGCCAGAAGCGCCGCCTGGCTATCCGTAAATATAGTTACTTTATGTATATTCTCCTGGTTTTCTAATAGAATTTCGCAGGCTTTTTCTATGCCCAGTACTTCTGCTTGGAAGATGCTAGCCGAGTTCGGTAGACGTATAGAGAGAGATATGCTTACATCAGCGGAGAATACCCCCGTGCCTACTCCGCAGTCCATTTTGGACCCGTCGGTATAGACTGAGATGGTATCTTCCTCTCCTATTGAGCCTCTCCTCCTAGAGGGTATCCTTATCTGGAAGTGTCTATTGAAATCCAGCTTTGGGAGAATGTAGTCTGATTTATTAATGTTGAGCTTGTTTAGGATTACATTATGTCCGTAGTTCTGCTGATTCCAACAACCCAATTCTTTTGTTCTTATAGCCGAAAATACTGCTGTTTTGCCAATAAAGATGCCTATGGGTAGTTGGGGCAGGACCACATTGACCTCGTCAGTCGGACATGACTTGATTGCACCAGTAACACCTACACATGCTGCTCTTTATATTTCATTTAATTTTCTGATGTTGTATTGTTTGTTTAGCCCTAGCCACCATACCAGAGCTCCATATGTAAGTATAGGTCTTATGACAGCCGTATACATCCACATAATTATACTAGGTTTGAGGACCCAATTCTTGCTGACGATTATCTTGCAAGTATAGTGGGTCATATACGCTTTATTTATTCTTATTTTCTATATTTATTTTCCGGGACAGTTTGGTGTCAATCTCCACCCCCAAGTATTTAGCTGTGGGGATAGAGAAAGAGTTGTACCGTTTAGTACCGGAAGTGGAAGTTGAACTCAGTCCGAATCGGGAAGGACCTCTCGGAGCCGGTTTCAGACAACTTCCAACTTCTTCAGTCGACTCCTGGAGAAAATAAATCGAGCAGCAGAGTTGAAACAGAAAAGCACGATCTTTTATAAGAGTGTACAACTGCTGGCGTATGCCGATGATATTGATATCGTAACAACCGCACTGTTGGAAAGCATATTCTAGAAACTGGAAATTTACTGAGTATTTTCTTCGAAGTCGTCAGTCAGCTCAGACAAATCAGACAGTCAGTAGACAAGCGACTTCACATAACCTCTCCAAAAATAGTGCAGCTGTATTAAATCGCACGATCTTGGAGGCCGCTCTACACGGGAGATAATGCGCACATAAAAAGTTTCCTCTAAACCAGGTATAAATCAAGTACCGCTGTCAGAAATTCCAACTTCAAAAAAAGTATTGCGTCAATGAAAACAACACTTCTAAACAAACAGCAGTTATACTGAAAATCGGAGTACATTAACAAATTAAGAAACCTGAATGCTTCTTAACATAAAAACTACATACTCGTGTAAATACACTTCAGATGTCCATTTAGGCTACGCTTTTGAAACGCTGATTTTGTTTTTTTCGGCATACTAACCGAAAACTAGCTAAGAATTGTAAAGTCTACTCTTGCGTGGGGATAGTTTTTGTATTAAAAAGAGTTCTTCGTAGTATGTACGGAAATCTGAAAGTTGAAAATAAAAGACTGGTATATAACTCCGAACAATTTTGGGAGTTATTGCATTACGCATGTCATACGTATGGACGAAAACTAGTATTCGACGCAATAACCGCCGGGAAGGAAGACCTTCACTCCGTTGGAGAGACGAGGTGGAGAAGGACCGGGTTTCGCTTGGAATTTCCAATTGTCGCCACGTTGCGAAAAGAAGAAACGACTGGCGCGCTGTCGCTAACTCAGCTAAAACCGCGCAAGCGGTATCAACGCCAGTAAGGAAGAAGAAGAGTGCTGTCAGAAAGATTCTAAAAGTCTCATGATATCTTAAGTTTCCATATATGTATCTTGTCAAGCTTTCGAAAATCAATGATATTCCTCATCTACATACATATGTATACATACATATATAAATAAAAATGAATCGTCAAAATTTATGTACGCTCATAACTTTTAAGCGACTGAACCAAATTTGATAATTCTTTTTTTAAAATGTTCGTTGAGGTTCAGGGATGGTTTCTGCGGAGAAAAAAATTCGAATAATTGCCGATGAACCCCTAAAAACAGCCCTTTTCGATTTCTCATACAAACGAATGAATGTTTGTTCGTTAGTAACGCTAAGAGAACGGCTGAACCAATATTGATGAAATTTTAAGAGGTTGTTCGTTGTGGATCAAGGAAAGTTTAGAAATAAAAATATCTTATACTTTTCATGAAAAGTCGGCAAATTGGATAATTCCAAAAAGTAAGTTTTTCCATAAACATTTTTTTTTTTTCAATGTTTGTTTGTTTTGTTTTTCAATATTTTGATTTGTAAATTATTTGAATAGTTCAATTTCGGTCGCTTGCTTTTTTATTCCGGCTATTCAAAAGAAAAATTGTTGAAAATTATTCAGTGAAAACTTTACTTGTGTTTCACAAAAGAGGTCAATTGCAGATTGAAATTTGTTACGAAGCCACCAAGAGGTCGCCCTAATATCGGTCGGTGTTCTTTTTGCTATCAAAGTATGGCAGCCCAAGGCAAGGCGAGACAAGAAGTTCTCCCAAGATGAGGTGACATACGTGCAGAATTATGGATCGCGGTTAATCAGCAAGCGATCGTCACGATGTCACAGCACTCTGTTGAGTGGCAAAATAGAGGTTTTCCGCGTGCACACATTCTTCTTTGGATGATGGTTACACTAGATCAAATTGATGAAAGTATTTCTCCGGAAATTCCTGATGCAGAGAAAGATCCAGTATTATATGAAGTGGTGGAAACCAATATGGTGCATGGACCTTGCGGACACTACAATCCCTTTTCGATTTGTACGTCTGACAATAAATGCACGAATCACCATCCATGTGGTTTTCTTTCGGAAATACAAACTGAAAATGATGGATATCAACTCTATCGGCGTCGCTCACCAGACGAAAATGGCAGAACATTCAGCATTCAACTTAGAAAAGTGAATATCGAAGTTGACAGCATATGGATCGTACTATATTCACCATTATTGTTTAATTCATATTCAAAACTCATATCAGTGTTTAGTATTGCAGTTTGGTGAAATCGATAAAATACGTTTGAAAGTACGTCACCAATCGATACGTGAACTGCAACAAAGCGCTTGTAGGATATTTACTTTTGCAATTCATGAACGTTTCCCGACTGTTGTGCGTCTCGCAGTTAATTTGGAGAATGGCCAAAGAGTGTATTTCAACCCAGAGAATACAGTGGAAACATCGCCAGCAACAAAAGTAACATAGGAGTTTTTTCTCAACTTTCGTCACTGATCTGTTTGTGTGAACATTGCTCTATTCGGAAATACCTTAATATTATAAATGGAATACATCGTCGAAGAAATAGTTACGCAAAAAGCAAGGCCAGTATATTGACTTCCAGGTGTATTATTAACTAATGGATTAGGACGAATTTACACAATCCACCCGAAAAACGACGATTGGTTTTACCTTCGGTTGCTATTGATTAATGTACGCGGTTCAACTTTATTTGAGTCATTGCGTACTGTGAATGGTTCGATGTATGCAGGTTTTGGAGAAGCAAGCCAGCAATTACAATTCCTGGAACACGTTAATCACTGGAATGAAAATGAAGTTCGCATACTTTTCGATAAAAACATCGACATTGCCAAAGACATTTTACATTGTCTTCGCTAAAAATTGGAAATGGGTCAATTCCGGTTAATACTTTCGGGTGTTTGATATCAATTCCATCTGCCGTTTATCAGTTCACGAAATATGAACTCATCAATGTTCGGACATTGGCCAAATTATCGTAACTACGATTTCTTAAATGTACGCGCAATGTTAGCTGCCAAAAATACCGATGTTGTTGACATAAACTGGAAGTTTCAAAGTCAAATTCTGGGAGACTTGCGCTCATACAAATCGATCGAACGTCTTGACAATGAAGACGACGCCGTGAATTGTCCAGTGGTATTTCTAAATTCTTTGGACAGGCTTGGTATGCCACCACATCATTTGCATCTCAAAGTAGGATCCGTCGTTATTATGTTTCGCAATCTTCATGCGCCGAAACTTTATAATGGAACCCGTCTGATTGTGACGCACCTATCGAATACAAGGGGGAGAAAGCTGCGTTACATTGAAAACAAAAAAAATAAAACACCAAAAATGAAATGATGAATTTAACTTTCTTTTCATTTCAAAATACATAATTTCACGCAGGACAACGGCTGCGGGGTCAGCTAGTAATCTATAAAATATAAACTGTTTTAAAAAGGTTGGTAGAGTCTAACTCATTAATCTACAAAAACCTTTTAACTAAAATTATCCCAATCAAAATAAACATTTTACTAACTCCATTTATTTCTCGGAATATTTGATGAAAGTTCCATATATTTTACATTTTCGTCTAACATAAATAAAGGTAGTAACGAAGATTAAGAAACCTAAGAATTTTAATACGATGCTCACAGATTAGAATACTAAATGCCTAATCTTCTTTGGCTTCAGTGTATAGTATTAAATTACTTAAAATTATTTAAGCTTACAGCTCATAGTACAATTAATGTATTATGCAAATGTGCATACATACACACACAAACATATTTATTAATTAGTCTTTGCAACAGGATAATGAATTTAATGCTAGTTTATGAGAAATATGATATACTAGATTCGTAAAGCTTCAGACGCCCATATGCACACCAACGCATACAAGCGAAGCTGATAAATCTTAATAAGTATTAAATATTTTCCCTTTGTTTACCACATTTGCAAAGCGTAAACAAATTACAAAACACACACATTCTCATGCATAAGTTACATATATGTGGATCTCAATCCCTTTACATAGTTACTATTAATGTAACAGTATAGTTTACATAGTTACTATTTATGTTAAATGTACAATGTTAATGTACTTAACATATAATACCCACTCTTCTAAGAATGTTAATAAGATGTCGTATGTTAAGTTAGGGTATAAATAATGATGTTTCGTAAGACAAAAAGGATTAAAAAAAGAATTACTTTGACGCTAAAACTTAAATAAATAAATAAAAAAAAAAGGTGGTTTATTATTTTAGAGAATAATATAACAGGCGACGAGGATGGGATGTGGATAAAAAGTTCCACATCCAGTGATTACGAATTTTTCGCAAACGAATTTTTTTTTTTAATATTGTTTAATCCAAACAAATACTCCTCTGCATTACTCCCACAAATTGCATAAAGTAATAGAGGCGTAATGCAGAGGAATATCAACCGCCCCAACTTCACGCAACAGGCGAAGAAGGAGACACAAAAAGGAAAATAATTTTCCCGCGTTTTTTGCCTTAAGGCTTATTATTATCCCGCCAACAGCAGCGAACATATAAGAGCGCTATCACACGAAGCAACTTTTGTTGCTAATTCTCGGGCGATTCTCTTTTGCTGTCGCCCAGTACCTTCACACGAGCAACTTGTGTTGCGCAACTCTGTTCGAGTTTTTTTACCATTCTCTTTCGCTTTACTTTAACCCATTGTCTACTCTTTACTTTAACCCATTGTTGTTTCTTTTTCCTTATAGGTATTTGGGCCGCTCTATCACATATATTAATCAGTTCTGTCAATTAAGAAATACATTTTATTTATAATTCAAAATTAAAACAAAGATTATATGACAGACTTTCACATATATCACCCTTTTATCTATCGTCTGAATCAACTTGTATGGCTTTCTCCATACATTTCACAATATCTTTAATTAATTCGATTTTTTTGTCATACTCCATTTTCTAAAATATTTATATTATATTATGTATATATGTATACATATTTGCAAATTACTTACCAAAAGATGAAATTAAATTTTTTAAATATATTCAAAATATTAATTTCAAAAAATGTACGTAAATGCAACTATGTAGTACGAAAAAAAGAACACGAATGCCGAAAAACGTCGCAGCGAACTGTTACGAATAAGAACACAAAGCGAGTTGCTGAACACTGGAAACTCGGCGCGATTCTCCTCTCCTCGTCGCCCCCTCGCCTATAAACCAAGAGGTGCCGCAACTAAAGTTGCCGTGTGTGATAAGGGTCTAAGCGACATAGAAGTGAAATATAAGTGACACACAGTGAATACGAAAATAAAAAGGAATATTATCCCGCCAGCAGCAGCGATATACCAGCGAACACAGAGAACATATACCAAGTGAAATTAAACAAAATTGCAATGTAAAGTATTACGAATACAACACAAAAATCCTCACAAACATCGTTGGAGTTACAAAAAGAATCCACACCACATCTACAGCGAGGGAATCAACAACAAATCGAAACAGGTTTATAATAAGTTAATAAATTAACATGGAATTACACATTTATATTTCCAAATAACCCACTTAACCATTATTGGTTACACGTACACATATATAAATATATATATATGTATATACCCTGAATTATATTAAACTCGAAATTTATAACGTTAAAACTGAAACTAATTATCTTTTAATTAATCGTAATCGGCCCCATACGTCGACATACCCCGACGTTTTTGGTCCTTCGAGCCGGATAATTAAAAGAAAAAGTCTTCGTGGGAATTTTAACAACAATATCATCGTTGGAATTCCACAACCCAACCTGAAAATTTTAAAAGAGTGCACCCAACAAACAAAAGCTCTATACGCTGAAGCAACAAACACCCATCAAGCAATAAAAAAAAAAAAAAAAATCCGAAATTAATAAAGCGGAAAAACTGTAAGTGCGGCCCATATTTTTTCTATACAATAATATAAAGTGCAAATCATATTTGTTAAAAAATAATACCCAATTTCCAAATTGTGTCCTTAAGCACACTTAAGCATAATTTATTTGTTTTATTGGGTTGATAAAAATTTGATTTGCACTATTTAATTATACATACATACATACCCAAGAGAAGAAGTGCAATAATAAAACATATGCATATATTTTGCCGTCGGCTATTGCATTCTTCTCGTTGAACTCAAATTATATATATAAATAAATATGCACCCGCCATTACATACCTACATACGAATAGCGCACCCATTCGTTTATATTTGTTGGTGACAAAAATTGTTAGCGAACAGCACGTCAAAAGACAAATACCCAGTAGGGAATTAAAAAGGTGACCCAGTAGGAAAAAGTGCAAAACCCTGCAAATTTGTTATTTATCGATTTTTTTCTGCGACTCATCGGAAATTTAATAATTTATCATCAATATTAACAATCGGACACCGTCGAGATAAAAGCAAGAAAATTAATTTGAAATTTTTAAAATAAATAAAGCACTATACAAAAAGTTTTTAAAATTTGTTTTCTTACATTTTCGTAATCCTACGCGACTCATTTTTCTCATTTAACCCAAAAATCAAACATATTTTACCCAAAAATGGAAACGGAAGATTTCAAAATCACAACAACAGATTTGATTGAATTCGTGGAAGACCATCTTCAGACCCAAAGTGAAGATGATTCGGTCTATACCCTAGAAATTAAAAGGGTCGAACTAAATTCGCTCTATGAAAAAGCAAAGCGCTCATACGATGCGATCAGAAAAATTTCTCGCGAAAGTCATGAAACCATCGATTTCTTTAAAGTGAAAGAAAAATATCAAAAAAGTTATCGAATGTACCTCTCTTGCTTAGCTTCCATCAACGAAGATGTAGATGCGCGTAAAACACAAGTGTCAACCCAACCCATTAAGGAAAGGACTTCAGAAGCCACAATGATGGATTTCACTCCTGCAGTTCACCTTCCACCATGCGACACCGACATCTTTTACGGAGATTACACAACTTGGCCCACCTTTCGGGATATGTTTACAGCCCTGTATATCCGTAACCCAAGGATTAGTAACGCTGAAAGACTCTTTCAGCTTACTCAGAAGACCCGAGGAGAAGCAAGAGAGGTTATTCAAAACGCACCCTTAACAAATGATGGTTTCATACTTGCCTGGAAAAATTTAGTCGACCAATACGAAAATAAGAGGTTGCAGGTAAACACCCAATTAAAGAACCTTTTTAACCTACCCCAAGTAACTCAGGAAACAGGTTGTGCTATAAAAAGCTTGCAACGTTCGGTTAATAACGTCTTAACTAATTTAAACAACCTCGAGATTGACACACAAAGTTGGGATCCGATATTAATATATCTTTGTAGTTCAAAACTACCTAAACAAACTCTCGAAACCTTTGAATATACCCTAGCGGATAATTCAGATATACCGACGTGGTCAAATTTCGACAGTTTTTTAACCCACAAATACAAAACCCTCGAATCTGTTGGAAATTTCAAAGCTTCAGTAGCAAAATTACCCCCATTCCACACCGGTACAGTTAAAAGAACAGATGAAAAGAAATATAACACTTTTCATGCAAACGTGGCTGAAGCGCCAATTGCTAGACCCTCTAAAACCAAAGGAATAATAATTTCAACTTTACTCAAAATAATATAGATACAGAAAGCTGTAAGCTCTGCAAAAAGCAGCACCCTATTCGAGAATGTCCCAAATTTCTCGCAATGAATGTAGAGACACGTATCTCCACAATCAAAAAATATGGTTATTGCTATAATTGCTTGGCTATTTCACATAGCTACAAGAACTGTGTGAGTAAATTCTCGTGTCGTAAGTGTCACAAAAAACACAATACTCTGATACACAGAGAATCCAGCTTTCGACCTGAATCAACTCCGGAAATGCCAAACGTCACTAGTTCGAGCCCTGAAAATGCTTCAAGTACCGCATTACCCACCCAAAGCACAAATACAAATCGGCAAGCCTACACTACAACTATACAGTCCACTATATCATCAACCCAAGACCCACCCAACCCAAGTAGGAAGCAGATATTACTCGGTACTGCAATGGTTCAAATAGAACATAATGGCCAACGATATTCCGCGAGAGCTCTTATTGATTCAGGATCGGAAGCCACATTTATATCTCGAAGACTTCAAAGAAGTTTGGATATACCCACCCACTCTGCATCAGCCTAAGTGACCGGACTAAAAAATGCAGTTTCAGCAACACCAACGAGTATTTGTGAAATCATGCTTTGCTCACCCTTAAACACAAATTATAAGCTATCAGCACAGGCATTTATACTAAATAGCCTAACTGATAATTTACCCTCATACCCCATAGATCCAAAGCAGTGTCTTAAAAATCTTGGATTCACATTAGCCGACACTCATTTTCACAAACCCAGACCCGTGGATATACTAATCGGTAGTGATATCTATCCAAGTATTTTACTCAATGGAATAAAGAGAAACGTACTAGGTTCACTCTTAGCTCAAGAGTTAGAATTCGGATAGATATTGTCCGGACCCATAACCCAACCCTCCCAAAATTCCACCATAGTTTCATTTCACAATAAAGTGAACCCTGAGAATCTACTCACACGTTTTTGGGAGGTGGAGGAAATCCCAAAGGAATCCGTACTTTCCAAATCAGATCAAATTTGTGAGGAAATTTTCCAAAAAACTACCCGTCGTAATCCAAATGGGCGCTATATAGTAACCCTACCCTTCAAAGAACCCGACAATATTGATATCGGATACTCTAGACATATAGCGTTGGCCCAATTCCTCCGAAATGAACGAGCTTTACTTAAAAAACCCGAAGTGAAGGCAGAATATGACAAAGCGATTATAGAATATTTGGAACTCGGACAAATGAAGAAAGTAGAATATGACCCTTCTGGTAAAGCGACCCAATATTACTTACCACACCACGCAGTCATTAAACCCGATCGTATAACCACGAAATTTCGTGTGGTATTTAATGCATCTTGCCCCACGTCAAATCACAAAAGCTTGAATGACGTCTTACATATCGGGCCTACTTTACAGAAAGACCTTGTCATTCTGATCACAAATTGGCGTCTCTTCCAATTCGTTTTTAATGCGGATATTCAGAAAATGTACCGGCAAATACTCGTAGACCCTAAACACACTCGGTTCCAAAGGATATTATTTAGGAAGTCCCCGGAAGACACAATAGAAGACTTCGAATTGCAAACAGTCACGTTCGGCATAAATTGTGCGCCGTATTTAGCGATCCGTACCCTCATGAGGCTAGCCGATGATGTTGAAGAAACCCACCCATTAGCAGCCAAAATACTTCGCCAGGAAATGTATGTAGACGATGTTTTAGCTGGAACACATGACCTGACCACGGCAAAGTCAGCACGAGATGAACTCATTTCCGCTCTGAAGACCCCAGGATTCGCTCTGCGAAAATGGACCTCCAATGACCCACACATTCTGAAAGGACTTCCACAGGATCATCTTTTAGAGACGGAAACACTCAACCTTTCGGAACCCGAGAACACCAAAACCCTGGGCATTCGATGGAACTCCAAAAAGGATTCTTTTTTCTTCCTCGTCAACCCAATGGAGAAAAAACCCGCATACACCAAACGTGAAGTTTTATCAGCCATAGCAAAATTGTTTGACCCAGCCGGTTGGCTTAGTCCAATAATAATCACGGCAAAAATAATTATGCAACAAATATGGCTGGATAAAACTGACTGGGATGAAAGCCTGAAGCCCCTCACCCTTCATCGATGGAACAGCTTCGTAAAGGATTACGACAACATAAACAAAATTGAAATACCCAGGTGGACCCATTTTAAACCAACAGCCACCATTGAATTCCACGGTTTCTCTGATGCTTCAGAAAAAGCATATGCCGCGACACTTTATATAAGGGTTTCAGTTGGAGACAAAATATGGACAACTCTCTTAGTCTCAAAAACAAGAGTTGCTCCCTTTAAAACCATATCCCTACCCAGATTGGAACTCTGCGGAGCGGTTCTACTAGCTAACCTTGTTAACTTTACTCTATCCCAACTTCACCTAACCCAATATAAAAATTATTTTTGGACTGACTCAACCATAGTTCTTGCCTGGTTAAACAAACCACCCTGTTCATGGACCACTTTCGATTCTCATCGAGTAGCTGCAATCACCGAGAAAGTAGGAGTCGAAAATTGGAACCATGTGGAAAGCCAAGACAATCCCGCAGACTTAGCAAGCCGAGGATGTACACCCACCGATCTATTTAATTACAACCTCTGGTGGCATGGACCCCAATGGCTACAACATGAAAAGGAGCATTTTCCAACATCGGAGAAAACATACAACACTACCGTGGAATTCAAACCCGTTAAGACGTTTACGATAACCACCCAAGAGGATATACTCGAAAGGTTTTCCTCATTCCCCAGAGCTATTCGCGTTATCGCTTATCTATTCCGGTTTTGCGCAAATGCCTCACCAAGGAGACGAGAAACTGATTACGCAAACCACGAAATAACCCCGGAAGAGTTCAAAACAACCCGAATGAAGTTAATTATTCACACCCAAAAAACACATTTCCGAGAAGAATATGATGCATTGACCCGTAAAACCCAAATACATAAGAAAAGTTTATTATTGACTTTAAATCCATTCATTGACCCTAAAGGAGTTATGCGAAGTGACGGAAGATTAACCAATTCCGCAGCGCTATCATATAATGAGCGCCAACCTATCTTATTGCCCTATAATAGTCGTATAACAAAATTACTAACTCAATTTACCCATTTAGCAACGTTACACGACGGAAATCAGCTAGTTCTCCGACTCCTAAGGACAGAATTCTGGATACCCAAAGCAAAGATGCTGATTAAAACAATAATTCATCAATGCAAAACGTGCATCATACACAACAAGGCTCAACAAACCCAAATAATGGCAGCTCTTTCAAATGAGCGAACCATCCTAACCCGGCCGTTTGCTGCCACTGGTATCGACTTTGCTGGACCCTATGACATCAAAAACTACACTGGGAGAGCATGTCTAATCACCAAAGGATATATATGTGCATTTGTATGCTTCTCAACTAAAGCAATACATCTGGAACCCGTTAGCGATCTCACTACTCAAGCCTTCCTAGCAGCATTCTCCCGTTTCTTCTCGAGGCGTGGATGTCCCGCTAATCTTTATTCCGACAACGAAACAAACTTTATAGGAGCTTCACAGTTGCTAATGAAAGATCGGCGTGAATTATTACAGACACTTCGAACTCAAATTACATCTCTCCATAGCCATCAAAATATCTCATGGCACTTCAACCCACCAGGAGCTCCACATATGGGTGGATTATGGGAAGCAGGCGTAAAAAGTCTAAAAACCCACCTAAAAAAGATCGCAAAACTACAAAAATTCACGTTTGAAGAATTTGCTACCCTCTTAACCCGCATAGAAAGTTGTTTAAACTCTCGGCCAATAAGCCCCATAAGCGACGACTCATCAAACTTGGAACCTCTAACTCCAGGACACTTCCTTATAGGTACCCCATTGTTAACCCCTGCCGAACCCAATTTAGAGGATGCAAACTTAAGCATCGTTACTAAAAATACTCTACCAGCCCATTTGCAAGAGATGGAAGGAAGAGTACCTTAAGGAGCTACACAAACGATACAAATGGAAATATCCACAACGTAATGTTGAAGTTAACGACTTAGTCGTTATAAGAAACGAAAATATTTCACCCAACGAATGGAAGCTCGGTCGAATCCAAAAGGTCTTCCCCGGTTTAGACAATAAAACACGAGTGGTTGAAATCCGAACTGCTCAAGGCACAATAACCCGCGCCATCACAAAAATTGTGATATTAAACACAGAATAAAATACAAGTTTTCTCTTCTTTTTTAGTGAAATGGCCCCAACAATCATCAACTCACCCAAACCTCGTCGTATGAGCTCGACCATTACCATCCGGTCCCGTAGCGCAACCCGTAGCATTACACCGATTTCGGAAGACGAAACGATGTCACGACGCATGCGGCGTTTCAAGTCGACCCTTCCCACTATTCGTGAGGAAAAGGAATGTGATGATCGCACAACCCGAAAAAACGATCTCACATCACAGAAAACCCACGTCACATCGTCATGTCGCCTGCGGAATATGCAAAAAAGACCACCGTCTAGTGACTTGCGCTACATACTCGGCATACAACATAAATAAGAAATACGAAGCAGTAATAAAACACCACTACTGCGTTAATTGCTTAGCCAGGTCGCATAAGACGGAAGGATGTACAAGCAAAAATCGATGTTCCATTTGTCATGGGACACATCACTCATCCCTACACCGACATCCGAGGCTATACCCGGCCAACGATGCAAATACTGTTGAGAAACATCCACTTGCGCTAGAGACCCGATTACCATCCTTACTGGCTAAGCAGACCCTATTACCTACACTGAAGATTCGTTTAAGATGCGATGGCGAATGGTATAAAGTTCGAGCCATTTTAAACCCTACCCTCAAAATTACAAATATAGCGGCCGAACTCGTTAAAAAATTAAAACTGCCAATTACATACCTCAATACTTATCGTATTTGTAGCATCAAAATTAGCTCAAATAATGATACAAAGTTTTGTTTGGAATGTAACGCAGTTATAACACACAAGTTACCCAAAAAACCATATGAGCGAGACTTAAGTGACGATGTGCAAATGCGCTTCGAACACTTGGTTCTCGCTGACCCTCAATTCCACAGCAACAAAGAACTAACGTTGGAGATTGGAGCGGATATGTACCCTCAAATTATCAGAAGTGGACTCTTCAAACCCGATAATGGTACAGTGGTGGCGCAGAACACAGCATTTGGCTGGACCCTTACTGGCACCATCTAACCCTAAGTATACTTCTGATAATTATTACATTTCATTTTAAAACCTTCAATCAATTACCCTATTAATACTAAAATTATTTCACAGATTCTGCAAGGTGGCCGGGATGTTTAATCCAAACAAATACTCCTCTGCATTACTCCCACAAATTGCATAAAGTAATAGAGGCGTAATGCAGAGGAATATCAACCGCCCCAACTTCACGCAACAGGAGAAGAAGGAGACACAAAAAGGAAAATAATTTTCCCGCGTTTTTTGCCTTAAGGCTTATTATTATCCCGCCAACAGCAGCGAACATATAAGCGATATAGAAGTGAAATATAAGTGACACACAGTGAATACGAAAATAAAAAGGAATATTATCCCGCCAGCAGCAGCGATATACCAGCGAACACAGAGAACAGATACCAAGTGAAATTAAACAAAATTGCAATGTAAAGTATTACGAATACAACACAAAAATCCTCACAAACATCGTTGGAGTTACAGAAAGAATCCACAGCACATCCACAGCGAGGGAATCAACAACAAATCGAAACAGGTTTATAATAAGTTAACAAATTAACATAGAATTACACATTTATATTTCCAAATAACCCACTTCACCATTATTGGTTGCACATACACATATTTATATATATATATATGTATATACCCTGAATTATATTAAACTCGAAATTTATAACGTTAAAACTGAAACCAATTATCTTTTAATTAATCGTAATCGGCCCCATACGTCGACATACCCCGACAAATATTACTAAATAAAATAAAAAAGTGGAAATGTGAAAATAAATATACGGCAAAATCAAACAAATAGAATAAAAACTATGGAAGTGCTAAACTAATTTTGTGTCAAACGAACATTCATATATTAACTTCATTACAACAATTTGGGAAACGTTAAAATAAAACTGCTGTAAAATAAAAAAAAAGCTTTATTGTGCAAAGTGATTATATATTATACAAAACAGAACATTAGCACCGCTGTAAATGATTAAAATTACAAAAATAACAAAGGTAATAAACTAAAATTACATACAAAATAAAATCCCCAAATTCGCTAATGAACATTAATTGGACGAATCAAAAAACATTTTCTACAGTTCCGGCAAATCGGCAAAATTCAACAAAGTTCACGAAAATTAAAAGAAAAAAAAAAGAAAAATTTAACATCTGAGGTTACTGTAATATCACGCCACCCAGATCACCCACATCAAAAAAACCCACCAATCACGGCTTACAGCGCTCATCAGATTAGAGAGTGAGAGAGCTAACATTTCAACATGGCATTAACATTAGCGGAGAGTCTGCGTGAAGCACGAAGCTTACCTGTATTTACTGGAGAAAATGAATATACGCTGAGCAACTACTTGCAAGATGTCACCACCGTACTACAGCTGACTGCGAAAGAACATCAAGATACTCTAAAACAGTGTTAGGTAACCGCCTTCAAGGCAAAGCATTAAAGGTAATACAAACTTTAGTTAGTCCTAGTTGGAAGAATGTATTAAGGAAACTAAAAGAAGATTTTGGCGTTAAAAGAACATTTTTTAATTTAAGAAGCGATGCCTTAAATGTAGATGCAAAAAATATTGAAGAATTGCATCATAAGTTGAGAAAAATTTTAAGTCAGATGAATACTAAATTTAGTTTAGAACCAGATATGTTGTATACACCTAGCAACAACGACCAAATGATTTTTGATATATATGTATATAAATTTTTTACCTATTAATATCAAGTCTTTGTTATTACAAAATCATATTAACACTATTGATAAAGCATATACCTTTTATATTGAAAACAATTTATTAAAATTAATAATCATGAATACAAAATTTGCGAATAATTTTCCTAATTTCCGAAATAATTTTCAAAGCAAAAATTCCCAAAATGTAACAATGACACGAGTGGGACTTTGGCATTTGGCAACGTAAATTTTCGTAACACTAGTAATCGTAGATGCCTACAAAACCATAAATTACCTACTCAAGGTTATAATGGGAACTTACCCATTCAAAGTCAAACTGGTAATTTTAGGCATAACGCAATGAATTATAGATATCCGAATAGAAATGTTAACCATTTCCCTACTTTTCTGGAAGTTTATGAACGACATGCAACACAAAATTTTCATTTACAGCCTCCGGAGCCGAGCTACCAATAATTGTACTAACAATAAATAACATTAAGACAAGGTGCTTAATCGATAGCGGAGCTGCCACCACATTGGGAAATTATCTTTTCTTTTCACATATAGGTATTAAGAGAAAGTTAGCTAAACCGATTCGGCTAAATACTTTAATAGGAAATAACATTATAAATGAAGAAGTAATAGTTAACGTATCAAACGAATTTAACGCAAAAAATGAAACCATGTCTGTTAAACTTACTAATTTTACAGAGACAGCATTTGACTGTATAATAGGTGTCAGCATTTTAGGTCCTATTGGAGCTATAATTAATTTCCAAATAAATTCAATGATAGTTAATGATAGCGAAATTAGGTTTCCTAATAATAATTTCGAAATTAACTACGATGAAGTTCATTGTCTAGAAAAAGTTGAATTAACTGAATTTAGAAATTTAATGCTCTTAGAAGTTAATACTGAAGGAAGTAAACGATTACAAAACTTTCTAGATAAAAATAAAAATACATTTTACATTGAAGGTCAAAATTTAACTACCACTAATTGTATTAAACATAAAATTATAACAAAATCTGATATACCGATTTATTGCAAAAATTATCGACACCCTCAAATCCTAGAAGATGAAATAAAAACACAAATAAACGATATGCTTAAGCAAAATATAATTAGGCATAGCAAATTTCCATAAATTTTCCACTATGGATTGTAAAAAAGAAATCAGATAACTCAAATACTCAAAAATTGCGTCTAGTAATTGATTTTAGAAAACTCAATGAAATTACAATAGACGACAAGTTTCCACTGCCGAATATTGAGGCACTTTTTGATAAATTGGGTAAAGCTCAATATTTTTCTTCACTAGACCTTGCAAAGGGTTTTCATCAGATACTAATGGATGAAAACGATATTGAAAAAACAGCATTCTCTACATCCACAGGTCATTGTAGTTCGTAAGAATGCCTTTCGGCCTGAAAAACGCACCATCAACATTTCAGCGAATGATGAATCACGTGTTGGCAGATTTTATAAACTACATTTGCATTTTATATATGGATGACATTATAGTTTTCTCGACGTCTCTAACCGAACAAGTGTAAATTCTTATCAAAGGAAACAAACTTTTTAGGTCATATTATAACCAATAAAGGCATAAAGCCTAACCCAGACAAAATAGCCACAACACAGAATATTAATCTTCCCAAAACTGTAAAAGCAATAAAATCCTTTCTTGGATTAACCGGGTATTACCGTAAATTCATAAAAAATTATTCCTTGGTGGCAAGTTCAATGATAAAATACCTGAAAAAAGACACAAAAATAAATCTCGATGATCAATCTTATGTTGACTCTTTTCAAAAATTAAAAAGCATTTTGATAAATCCGCCTTTATTATGTTAGCCGGATTTCAATAAAAAATTTATCCGGACTACTGATGCTGGCAACATTGCCATTGGAGCCGTTCTGAGCCAAGAAGGAAAAACAGTTTGTTTCGCTATCAGAGCACTCAATGGTCACGAGAAAAATTATTCAACAATATAGAAGGAATTGCTAGCTATTGTTTGGGCAGTAAAATATTTTCGTACATATCTTTATGGCAGAAACCGTTAAAATGGTTATATTCAATAAAAGACACAAATTCGAAAATCATTTGGTGGAAAATAATGCTAGACGAGTTTCAATTCGATATAGAATACCTTAAAGGGAAAGAGAATAAAGTGGCTGACTATTTAAGTCGAATTAAACTGTATCAAAATTCATTAAATAGTATCCACAGCTCTTCAGAAGATGCAAGCAAACATTTCTATACAACCGGTAAAATTGTTAACAAGTATAAAACTCAAATACGTATACTAAAACATAAAGAAAAAGCAACTGAAAAACTTTTTAGAAAATACAAACTAATTTACATTTGCGAAAATGATATTGGTAACACTCGTTACCTAAATGATATATTCAGAGGAGAATTAACAAAAGGCACAGTAGGAATATACTCCGAACTTCCGGACGATAAATATAACCAAATTCAAACAAAGCTAGTAGAACTTTTCTCTAATGATATTCATCTGAAATTTATAAAATGCACAAAATTAGCAAGCGATGCAGAATCTGAAGAACCGCTACTGAACCTTATTGGCTAGATGAGTTAGCTCTCCCCTCTATACATCCGACACTGAACACACCACACTAACAGGATCCACAAATGAATACATCACACATGAAGACAAAACACACGACAACATCATACCGTTAAGCCGGTACAGCGTATTCGCCACTCAGCAGCCCTTAAAAAGATCAGCAGTAAGAGCAACGGCCCTTTTTTTCGATTCCCGTTCGTAGCGACAACATATTCTCCGGCGGTCCGCAAGATTGAAGCGAGTGCGTTTTTTACAAGTTATTGCTCCTAAATACCAACGTTCAAAAATGCTTTCTGTTATTTAAATACAAACGTTCAAAAGTGCTTTATGACATTTAAATACATACGTGCGTTCAAAAGTGTTTGCCGATAATTTTCCTAAATACATACATACGTTCAAAGGTGCTTGCTGATCTTTTTCCGAAATACAAGCGTTCAAAGGTGTTCTCTGATAATTTCACATACATACGTTCAAAAGTGTTTGCTGATAATTTTCCTAAATACATACGTGCGTTCAAAAGTGTTTGCCGATATTTTTCCTAAATACAAACGTTCAAAAGTGCTTTCTGGATATTTTCACATACATACATTCAAAAGTGTTTGCTGATATTTTCACTAAATTCCTACGATGAAAAGTGCTTTCAGCTATTTTCACTACATCCATACGTTCAAAAGTGTTTTCTGTGATTTTTACTAAATACCTCCAAAGCGGGCTCTTGCTAAAAGCAATCAAAGTGTTCTCTGCACAAAATAAACTAAAAGATTCTTTGCAAAAATACTCCAAAGTGGTTTTTTATAAGACAAAGCCAAGTGGGCTACTGAATAAAATCAAAGTGTCTAGCTGAAACCATTGGAGAGCTCATTAAAATAAGTTTAAAGGTTTTCCACTGAAACAATCAAAGGTGCAGTGAAGGACAAAGAATACCGGGCGAGACACCCACCCGCAGCAAGTGCCGTGAAAGCAGAAGAAGTAAGTCCTTCGAGCCATAGCGACAGGCACTATGGATTTAAAAATAAAATAAAAATAAAAAAGCGACTAAGCACATTTATAAAAAATAATAAGTGTTGATTATAAAAGTGGTAAAATAAATACATATACATACATATATACAAGCAAATTTCAACAAAATTAAGTGCAGTGCGGTGAAGAACAGTGGCGAACAACCCAAACAAGAAACAAGTAAGGATGGGCTAAGTTCGGGTGTCACCGAACATTTTATACTCTCGCATGATAAAGTGATAATCGAGATTTCATTATCCGTCATTTACATATTTTTTTTTATTTTGCTGTGAAATTAATTAGATTAGATCAATTTGTGTACTTTGAGTATTGAATTGTATTTTCATTTATATGTATGTATTATACAGAGAAGGCATCAGATGGAATTCAAAATAGCGTTATATTGGAAGAAGGCGTGGTTGTGAACCGATTTCACCCATATTTCGTACATGTCATCAGGGTGTTAAGAAAATATTATATACCGAACTTCATTGAAATCGGTGGAGTAGTTCCTGAGATATGGTTTTTAGTCCATAAGTGGGCGACGCCACGTCCATTTTCAATTTTTAAAAAAAGCCTGGATGCAGCTTCCTTCTGCCATTTCTTCCGTAAAATTTAGTGTTTCTGATGTTTATTGTTAGTCGGTTGACGCACTTTTAGTGATTTTCAACATAACCTTTGTATGGGAGGTGGGTGTGATTATTATCCGATTTCTTCCATTTTTGAACTGTATATGTAAATGCCTGAAGGAAACGTTTCTGTAGAGTTTGGTTGACATAGCTATAGTAGTTTCCGAGATATGTACAAAAAACTTTTTAGGGGGCGGGGCCACGCCCACTTTTCCAAGAAAATTACCTCAAAATATGCCCCTTCCTAATGCAATCCTTTGTACCAAATTTCACTTTAATATCTTTATTTGTGGCTTAGTTATGACACTTTATAGGTTTTCGGTTTCCGCCATTTTGTGGGCGTGGCAGTGAGCCGATTTTGCCCATCTTCGAACTTAACCTTCTCATGGAGCCAAGAAATACGTGTTCCAAGTTTCATCATGATATCTCAATTTTTACTCAAGTTACAGCTTACACGGACGGACGGACAGACGGACGGACGGACAGACAGACATCCGGATTTCAACTCTACTCGTCACCCTGATCACTTTGGTATATATAACCCTATATCTGACTCATTTAGTTTTAGGACTTACAAACAACCGTTATGTGAACAAAACTATAATACTCTCTTTAGCAACTTTGTTGCGAGAGTATAAAAAAAACCACAAACCGGTCGCGAAAACGCAAACAAAAAAATAAATATAAATACACCAAATACTATTCGGGCGCGAAGTAATACAAAACTAACATAAAATAAACACCAAAATTCACCACACCAAAGGAAAGGACTGGCAGAAGAGGCCACTAACGCACACACTGGGAGGAGAAGCCAAAAACGCACACATACTCAAAATTGTCCCCAAAAACCCCTGGCGGAAATACAAGTGAGTTGTATCGTGCCTATCAGTATTTATATAATATATGTATATGTATGGTTTTTTTCAAATAAAAAGGAAAATAAATTGCAAAACTAAGAATAAAGGTAAATTTGCGGTTCTAACCATCCGTTAGAATAAAAGAAGAGAAAACCGTTGCCAAACTATTTCAGTATTCGGTTTATTTCCCGGTTAAAACCGGAATACCGCTAAGAAACAAAACAGTTTGGTAATACGTATAAAAAAAAAAAATTGCCGCTAAATGCTTACAGTTGAGTGAAAACACAAAATTATTTCAAGAACAAAAATATTTCAAGTATTTACTTGCACCAATTTCCTGCGGTACCCCTTATATTTAATCAAGTAAAAGCAGGGCTGCTTAAAACAAGCAACGGCAAATAATAAACAGACGAAAGAGAAGAAATAACAGAATAAGTTAAAACCAGCCAAACATACATAAGTGTAAATAAAATTCATATACATACATCATATACATATATCCGATATATATATATATATAAATAAGAAAGAGTAAAAGGTACACCTCTATACATTATCATTACATTGTGAAAACGTATACATATACAATATTTACTTGCATACATACATACATATCTACCCACTTTAAGTGTCCGCTAATTTTCTTTTCGCGGTTTATCCGTACGGCGAATATACATACATATGTACACGCCACCTATGTACGAGTATATACGGTCGCTTTATAAATACGTACAAACATACATACGCAGAAACGCATGTGGTAAATTTATACCCCGGGTACAACTTGAACAAAATAAAAATTTGTTTTTCAATTAAATCGTCAACAATTTAATACTGATCGCAGCATCTGTACGTTTTTAAACGGCGAAAAATTTATTATAATAACATAATTGAAAATTTGTACAATCGTGTATCGTCACATATGTAAATACGCATATTACTTCAAAGTCTACATTGGCATATATTCCGCAATACCCCTTGGTTTTTGATTAACAAAAAGAAGTAGGATTGCGTATACAATATATTCAAAGACCGCATGGCACATATCCCTCAATACCCCTTGGTTTTTGGTCAACAAACACAAGTAGGATTGTGTAAAACACAATAGAGCGTAATACATACATATGTACATACATGCATATGTACAAAGTGCAGTAATCTCTAAAACGAGCTCTCATTTGCACATAATAAAATAAAATAACCATAAATATATATACGTACATATACAACAAAAAACTATTTGTTTTTGCGGTTAGTAACAAATAATTAAATAAAATTAAATCGAAATTAAAATTGAGTACTGGTAAAGTACATAATTCGAAACAAAAATAAAACAACTCTTATTTATCTTAAAAGAGTTGTCGGTTATACAAAATAGCGATTATACGCGGCTATTAAAAGCGTTTTGGTTTACTAATTTAATTAAAAGCTCTTATTCACGTAAAAGAGTTCTCCTCTGAACACACATACATACACTTGTACATATACGCAATCTGTGGTGAAATTCATCAGTAATTTCAGCATATAATTTATTTCTCTGTTTATCGATTTTCTTTGAAACTCTTACTTACAAAAGAGTCTTCTTTTCGAATACTACAAACTTTGTAATACCAAGCAAATTTTTATTGAAAATTTTTGTTTTCTATTCGTCACATTTTTTAAATGAGCTCAGACTCAAAAGAATCTAAACCAAGTCAGTTACTAAAAGTCCCAAAGATGATTTCTGACGAAAAAAGTCCATGTACACCTGCAGAAGCTACGCGCTCGAAGCAAGGTGCTACGAAACAAAAAAGGGGGAAAGACATATCATACTCTAAATTCATTTCTGAGAGTGACTGTCTAATAAAATATTGCAATCGATTTGCTTCTTCGCCGATTC
Organism: Bactrocera zonata; assembly: GCA_037783105.1. NCBI lineage: Eukaryota > Metazoa > Arthropoda > Insecta > Diptera > Tephritidae > Bactrocera > Bactrocera zonata. Next base: position 87,189 of record JBAWJQ010004780.1, read on the forward strand.
AAGAAAATTCTGAATCTGCGCTAGAAATAAAAGGCCAAACAATTGAAAATTTTTGGAATTTTAGATACTGACGATTCTGATCTACCAGAAAACTTTAAATCTTCTGCTTACGCCAAATTCAATAACTGCTTAGACCAGTATGAAGACACAAAAATTATGATCGCAGATCAGCTAAAATTAATTAAAGCAGTTGCACCTACTCCACCTTCGAGAGTAGAGGTGCCACAAATTCAAAATCAAGAGGCAAGTTCGGGTATCCATCTTAAGGTGCCCGCATGCGACACTGAAATTTTCCATGGTGGTTATGAACAATGGCCGTCCTTCCGGGACATGTTCACAGCTGTTTACATAAACCATCCGAATTTATCAAATGCTCAAAAGTTGTATCACCTCAGATACAAAACAAAAGGGCATCGTAAAACAGTTCGCATTAAATTACGACAATTTCCAATTGGCTTGGGAAGCTCTGAGATCAAGGTACGAAAACGAACGAATACTGGTAGATAAGCAAATAACAATATTAATGAACTTGCCCAATATTCGAAAGGACACAAGTGAAGAATATATGAAACTTCAATCCACTGTTTCCAACTGTTTGTCGGTTTTAGCCACACAAAACGTTCCCACAGACAATTGGGACCCAATTCTTGTAAATATATGCACCGCCGCATTATCAGAAAAATCGTTATTGCTATGGGAACAATCTCTTTTATCAAGAAAAAAATGCCCCACGTGGCAACAAATGAAAGATTTCCTAACTACCCAGTATGAAATCGCAGAAAGAGTTGATAAAAAGATAAATAAACCAAAAGGTATTTCCCATGACCTTAATTGAAGCTTCCAAAGATCCCAAGCCAGTAGCAACAACAATTCAAATAGAAGCTTCTTCAAAAATCAAACGTTCACATCTGAACAATACAAACAAACGTCATGCGAACTGTGTACAGGGGGACATAAACTGAAATCTTGCGAAAAATTTAAGAAACTAAATATAGTTGACCCAAACAATTTTGTAAAGTCAAAAAGACTTTGCACAAACTGCTTATCACATGCACACATGCTTAAAGATTGTGAAAGCAAATTTAATTGCGTTTATTGCCATAAACGACATCATTCGATGTTACACATTACCAATTTTTCCAGCTCACCCCCAAGCAGCGCAAACGTAAAAAGACCAACAGGTTTAGTTGTAACAACAAATTCAGAAAACTGCCAAGAAGCACCATGCTGCTCAAAGGCATTAAAAACCCAAACGCTACATAGCGAAAACAACAGTAGAGTACTACTACCTACAGCAGTCGTCTCCATCGAACACCGAGGAGAGCTGTTTAAACTCAGGGCCTTAATAGACCAAGGATTGCAACGATCATTTATTGCGTCTAGGGCACAAAATAGGCTACAACTGCCTACAAAATTAGCCAATTTTGAAATTACAGGAATGGGCGGAAGAGTAGTTCAAAACTCCAATAAAATCTGCCCCATTACCCTAATTTCCCCCCAAGCGGATAAGCGCATTCAAGCAGAAGCTATTGTCTTACCGCAATTAACAAACATGCTTCCAAGCTATCATATAAATAGCAAGCAGTGGCAAAAGGTTTTTCACCTTAAGTTAGCAGACCCCAACTGCAACACCCCCGCCGAAATAGATCTTCTATTAGGCAGCGATCTCATACCACAGATAATACTCGAAGATATTGAGAAAATTACAAAAACACTTCTGGCGCAAAATACCATTTTCGGATGGGTCCTAAGTGGACTAGTTGCGGAACCAGTTGCCACGATGACAACTCAGGTTGAGGAAATCTCTAACGAATACCTCAGTTCGCAATTAAGAAAGTTTTGGGAGTTAGAGGAACTCCCCCCCGTATCAATCACAACTCCTGAAGATCGGTATTGTGAGGATTTTTATAAAACCACAACTACTTGATCAGAAGATGGCCGGTACGTCGTACGACTAACACGAAAGCCAGAATTTCCCCGCACACTCGCCTTATGTCATTCCCGCACCTCTGCTATCCAACAGTTTTTAAGTATGGAAAAAAACCTACAAAAAAAAGGCGAGCTGAAAGCAGAATATGATAGGGTCGTAGAAGAATACCTCCATTTAGACCATATGGAGGAAGTCACCGCTGGCGCAAAAATCATACAAGGTAAATACAGTACAAAATGCCAAATTCTATCCTCTGTGGCAAAACGACCCCGCAGGATGGCTTTCACCAATTATGATACAAGCTAAAATCCTGATACAAGAATTATGGCTAGGTGGGACCGATTGGGACGAACAAGTAAAACCACTTCGTTTAGAAAAGTGGTCACAGTTCGCGAGCAATCTAAACGATATCTCACAGATACAAATCCCACGGTGGGTAAACTACTCCCCCGAACACAAAGTCGAATTACACGGCTTCTGTGACGCCTCTGAGAAGGCATACATACTGTGCCACTTTATATGTGCGCACACAAAGCGATAACGCGACCGCAAGCCACTTATTAGTAGCTTAAGCTACGGTGGTTCCTCTAAAAACGCTAATGCCCGGTTTCACAGTCCATACTTAAGTTGTGCCTAAATAAAATCTTACCTAAGCATTGTTGCAAACTGAGTAGTCGTTTGCGTTTCACAGTCAATGCTTAATTTCTATAAAATTTTATTATGATATATGGCAACGTTATGGGCAACATATGTTTTACGTTATGGGCAACATATGTTTACTAAAGGAAAAGTATAAGCTGTTATTGAGTGCATGCGAACGGACACTTGTCCTACGCTACGAAAGATGTCGCTGAAAATTCAAAGCAAATTCAAAACAAAAATCAGCTGTTATTTAAGCATTAAGCATTAAGCATTAAGCTTAAGCCTCCCATTTTCAGTGCTTAAGCATAACCTAAGTATGAACTGTAAAACACTATTTTCCTGTTTTATGTTAAGCACAACATAAGTATGGACTGTGAAACCGGGCATAAGTCTACCTCGACTTGAGCTCTGTGGCGCCTTACTACTCGCAAAATTGGTTTCCATGGTGCAGACCCACTTAAACATGAAGAAATACCGATTGCATCTCTGGTCCGATTCTGAAAAACCTGGTTGGAAAAAGCACCGCACGCATGGAAAGCGTACATTTCTAATCGTACGTCACAAATACTTGACCTAGTGGGGTCAGCCACTTGGCGACACGTAGCCAGTGCTGACAATTCTGCCGATTTAGGTACAAGAGGGTGCAAGCTGCTGCACCTTGGCACCACCACCCTCTGGTGGAATGGCCCCCGATGGATCGCCCATTCGCAATATAATTGCCCCAGAAAGTCGAAAAATCGACTGCTTTCACGCAACATTGGATGATAATGATATCCTTGAGCGATTTTCATCGTTCCCTCGTGCCCTTCGAGTTATCGCCTACATGCTAAAATTCGTAGAGCGACTCAAAAATAAAATTAAGGGAATTCACCCAGAAGCTAACCAATGCGATACGTTAACGCACCTAGATCTCCAAAAGGCAAAGGTCGCACTAATCGCATCCACTCAAATGCGCTACTTCAGCCACGATATCTCATTATTAAGAGAACCAAAACCCATTGATAAAAGGAGTTCAATCTTGGTTCTTAACCCATTCTTGGACACGAAAGGTCTGCTTCGTGCGAATGGTAGGCTTGCTAACTCAAGCCTGATGTACAACGAACGCCACCTTCTAATTATAGCAGAGAAATCCCAACTTGCCACATTACTCCTCAATTATATCCACTTACTCCTGCTTCACGCTGAACATCGCCTAATGCAGCATATAGTCCGTCAAGAGTTCTATATTCCCCGTCTTAAGCCCCAAATAAAGAAATGCATTTTCATGTGCAAGACCTGCACTATGCACAAACAGAAGTTGCGAACACAGATTATGGCTGCACTTCCACCGGAACGCTGCAACTTCGCTCTGCCTTTCACAGTTACAGGTGTCGACTTTGCTGGGCCTTTTCAGATAAAGGCGTCCATGCTAAGGTCCCCCACTCTAATGAGAGGCTATGTGGCTGTCTTTGTCTGTTTTACGACAAAAGCAGTGCACCTAGAGCTGTGTACGAATCTGAAAAAGGAGGCTTTTCTCGCGGCATTCGCTCGCTTCGTCGGATGACGCGGCTTCCCATCAAAACTGATGAGCGATAATGGTAACCTTCATTGGAGCCCAAGGAGCCACTGAGAAGGAGTTTGTGGAATTTATCAAACAAGTCTCACCAGAGATTGTACAAAGGTATGCTCCCCAAGGTATTAACTGGCAATTTATCCCTCCAAGCGCTCCTCACATGGGTAGTTTATGGGAATCAGCAGTAAAAAGCTTTAAATCCCACTTCAAAAAAGTAGCTGGAAACTACAAATTTAATTTTGAACAGTTCACAGCACTGTTAGTGCGAATTGAAGCCGTTCTCAATTCACGGCCACTAACAACCCTCTCGCAAGATCCCTCTGACTTCACAACCCTAACACCAGGGCATTTTCTCAAAGGAGCACCCATTCTGGCCACACCTGAGCCAGGCGTGGGGTCGCTATCCTTATTAAATCAATGGGAGAGAATAAAAATTCTCCATCACGATTTCAGCCGCCGATGGAAGGAAGAATATATAAAGGACCTTCATAAGAGGTACAGGTAGAAAAGTCCAGAAAAGGCGCCAAAGATTGGAGATTGTGTCATCATCCACGATGACTGTCTAGCCCCCACCGAATGGCGGCTTGGCCGCATAGAAAAACTACACTACGGTTCCGACGGTCATGTAGGAGTCGTTGATCTCCGCACTCAAAGCGGCATATTAACAAGACCGCTCGTGAAACTATGTTTTCTACCACACATTGACGAAACTGCAAATAACGAACAAGCCGCCGATACTACCGTAACGCAAATAAAATAACCGAAAACCCGGCGTAATAAACCCGCAAATAAAAAAACTCGCTTAACCAAATTCGGAACCTAACGCAATGGTCGATCTACGTGACGACCCTTTCATGCCACATAACGTGGCACGATCGCCATACACATTTTAATGACACACATTTTTAACCACATTCCTCCTCCCACACAGATTACCATGGATGTGGATATGCCAAATGTGCCACGCACGCCAACGGTAAGGTCAACCATAACCGTGCCGCGCCCTGTGGCAACTCCAGCGTCTCGAACTCCAGCGGCAACCGCCACTGCTACCGCTCCTCGTAGTGGCACGCGAACACTACCACCGTCCTCAATACCCGTAGCAGACCTCAGCGCAGCCGATGTCCCCTATGTCGGCGCCCACACCGGCTGCAATATTGTAGCATTTTCCGCAGCATGCAGCCCATGCAACGGAAGAAGGTTGCTCAAGCTCACGGGCACTGCCTGAACTGCTTGGCAACGGTACACACCACACAGGAGTGCACATCAGTGACCCTATGCCAACTGTGCAATAGGCCGCACCACACCATGCTGCATCGAACTCCAAAACGGCCTGTAGTGCGACAGCTTGCCACGAACCGGTCACAGCAGCCCAGTCGGCACCGAAGGCTAGTTGCTCCTCCATCGTCCAGAGCAAGGCGACGTGAAGCACCCCCCCCGCGCCAGCAACATCGTACATCAAACCGTCGCTCCACTGGTCTTAGCAGTGTTATTGCCACGCTGCAGCAATTACAGCGACTGTTAGGCTAATATTCGCCTAGGGGGGCCGGGATGGCTAGATGAGTTACCTCTCTCCTCTATACATCCGACACTGAACACACCACACTAACGCGATCCACAAATGAATACATCACACATGAAGACAAAACACACGACAAAATCATACGGTTATGCCGTTATACAGCATATTAGCCACTCACCAGCCCTTAAAAAGATCAGCAGTAAGAGCAACGCCCCTTTTTTCGATTCCCGTTCGTAGCGACAACATATTCTCCGGCGGTCCGCAAGAGTGAAGCGAGTGCTGACAACAACGCGTATTTTACAAGTTATTGCTCCTAAATACCAACGTTCAAAAGTGCTTTCTGTTATTTAAATACAAACGTTCAAAAGTGCTTTATGACATTTAAATACATACGTGCGTTCAAAAGTGTTTGCCGATAATTTTCCTAAATACATACATACGTTCAAAGGTGCTTGCTGATCTTTTTCCGAAATACAAGCGTTCAAAGGTGTTCTCTGATAATTTCACATACAAACGTTCAAAAGTGTTTGCTGATAATTTTCCTAAATACATACGTGCGTTCAAAAGTGTTTGCCGATATTTTTCCTAAATACAAACGTTCAAAAGTGCTTTCTGGATATTTTCACATACATGTACATTCAAAAGTGTTTGCTGATATTTTCACTAAATTCCTACGTTGAAAAGTGCTTTCAGCTATTTTCACTACATCCATACGTTCAAAAGTGTTTTCTGTGATTTTTACTAAATACCTCCAAAGCGGGCTCTTGCTAAAAGCAATCAAAGTGTTCTCTGCACACAATAAACTAAAAGATTCTTTGCAAAAATACGCCAAAGTGGTTTTTTATAAGACAAAGCCAAGTGGGCTATTGAATAAAATCAAAGTGTCTAGCTGAAACCATTGGAGAGCTCATTAAAATAAGTTTAAAGGTTTTCCACTGAAACAATCAAAGGTGCAGTGAAGGACAAAGAATACCGGGCGAGACACCCACCCGCGGCAAGTGCCGTGAAAGCAGAAGAAGTAAGTAAACACTTTTTAACGAAACTCATATAAATGGCAATCATAGAGGCATTCAGGAAAATTTCGAAGAGTTGAAAGATTTATATTCAACCCAAAATTATTAAAATATATAAATAGATACTGCAACAGTTGCAGAGTTTGTATCGAAAATAAATATGACAGAAAGCCGATTAGAAAACGGTTCCTTTTCACGTATACGCCAGAAAAGCCAAACAAAATTGTGCATGTCGATATTTTTCAAATTCAAAAAACTTATTTTCTAACAACATTAGAGAGATGCAGAAGAGCTCGTTCTAAACGCTATCCACTTTTATAACAACTCAATACATAGCACAACTAAAGCAAAACCCATAGACTTTGTAAATAACTTAAATATCGATTTTAATCATATTAGAAAGAAAACTGAAACAAATAAAAGAAAGACTATTACCAGGGAAAATTTTAAAAGAGAGAATATATCTTTAGAATTAACTAATCCCAACTTATGGAATGGCCCATATACAAAAAATCCAGCTGCTATTAGACATAAAACAGCTAAAAGATTCAACAAATACCATTATAATAACCCCAATAAAATGGACGTTGCCCAATTTCGAAGACCTCTGAATTCAATACGTTAAACATTGAATTAAACACATTAAACAATTCATAAAATAGCATCAATATATATATGCTAAAAATATGGAAAACTATACGCAAACCAAAACAAAATTAGTATTAACTAATTATAATTGTTTAGTAACAATTAAGTACAACTGTTGAAAAAATAAATCTATAAAACTATCTTATATATTAATATATGATTTAAGAGATTCGAAGGGACTCGAATCTTATAAAGGTAAGCGAGTTACATATATGTGGATTTCAATCCCTTTACATAGTTACTGTTCATGTTAAATTTATAGTTTACAAGGTTACTACTTATGTTAAATTTATTTATCTATATATAGAGATCCACAATGTTAATGTACTTAACATATAATACCCACTCTGCTAAGAATGTTAATAGGATATCGTATGTTAAGTTAGGGTATAAATAATGATGTTTCGTAAGACAAAAGGGATTAAAAAAGAATTACTTTAGCGGTTTGACGCTTAAACTTAAATAAATAAATAAATAAAAAAAGGTGGTTTATTGTTTTAGAGAATAATATAACTCATATATTCAAGTATGTTTACACATCCACATATGTATATGTAAACCACATTCAATACAAGCAAGCAATAAAACTCACAAAGCCAGAAAATAGCTAAAGCTCTGCCACTGACATGGTAAACACATAATTAAACACATCATTTTCTTAAATACTTTATAACTTCAGCATTAGTGTTGAATGTCAGAAAACAACAATGCATTTGGCATTTTCTATTTACGAACTGTGGTGTTTTTTCGCATACATACATGTTATGTTGTTGTAGTCAGACATTGACGTTGGTATAGAAGGTTTTTTCTTTGCTTCTTCTATTTTTCTTACCTTATTTTCCATTAAAAATAAATGTATGCGGGTATGTCTATGACAGTAATTTACGGTGGTGACAACAAACAAGTTCAGAGTTAAGCTCATTAAAACATATTGATTAGATTTTTTATTGTTCTAGTGCACTGCTGCAAAAATGTGGCTGCTAATTTAGAGCATCTAATGATTGTGTGAGCACATATGTATGTAAGTAAATGAGGCATCAACTAAGCGTCACTAAACAATGTCCAGAAGCAAGAGAGGAAGTTGAGAGGATCTGAAAATTATAAACTATAGAGCAAGAATTTATAAAACATAATATACTATCATAAAACATAAAACCTCGGCTTAGACGCTGTGATATGAAGTATGGTGCGACTTTAGACAAACCAACAAAAACATTATATTTGCTTGCATCAAAGCTATAATAGCTTTCATTAATAAATAGGCGTTTCATACCAGAACTTATTTTTTAACGTTCAGCATACCTATCAGCAAAATTTCTTCGGATATTGTAGCGGTGTCTTAGGTAATGAACGAAGTCAAATTTTGGTGAAGACATTCAAATAACACAGTTTTTCATACAAGATCTTGATTTTATTCGTTTAGTCGATACGGCTGCTAAATATATGCTATAGTTGTCCGATATCGGCGATTCCGACAAATAAGCAGTTTTTTGGTAAAAAAAAACGTGCAGAGCAATTTCGCAAAAACTGAGGGACTATTTCGCGTATATACAGACAAGCAGAGGGCCATGGCTAAATCGACACCATTTTTAACGCTAATATGTATGTACAGTGTGATGGGTCTCCGATCTATCCATTAGGTACCACAAACTTCGTGGCAAGCTTAAAATTCCCTGGTATACCTGAATAAAAGTAATATAAAATAAATATTATTGCCTTAAGTGTCTACATACATTTATGTCACTTTGATCCACCATTGTAGCGCTTTGTTAAAATTTCAATTGTCTCTTTTGGCGTACTTTTTTTTACTTGATTATCGAGATTATCTGAGATAATCCTTTCCTGGCAATAGTATGTCTGTATGTCAAAAATGTGTTGAATCAAGTCAATATTTCCCTTAACCATCATATGCCTAATACAAAGATTTTTGAACTTCCAGGTAACTTTATGCCGTATATATGGGCCAATATGTGATTATCTCATTGAAAGTGAGAGTGCGTGTTTTGCTGATAACGATGTATCTTTCTGCCAAAAACTGATCAAATTGGGTGAAAAATTATCTAGCAACCATGTAATAAAATATCCGGGAGACTTTTTTAATTGCTTAGATTCCGATCCTCTGGTTGCTAGTTTGCACCTTAATGTATTTCCCTGGCTACTGGTTTATCAAACGCTTTTATAATAATTCAAATTCAATAGTATTATATTTGACTTCATCATTGCATAACTTCATTTTCTCAGTGAATTACTTAAGTTTTTGCTTAAATGGATCTACTAAGTGAGATTGCGATGAGAGTTTTCTTCGAACACTTTAAGAAACTTAACGCGATATGTCTATGCTTTAAGTCGCTGGAGACGTTTTCTTTAAGCCTTTTCCTTTAATGTCAATCCACTTACTGGCCAACTTCTCTCACGCAATAACAACCAAAAAGATGTTTTTCTATAGATGGAACTCTCTTGATCTTAAAATTTGTCTTATTCGCGGTTCATTGCATGTGTTATTTTCTACATATTTTAAACTGTTTCTCTCTTATTCCTGATATTTAATTGATACGCTAGTTACACTATTTCTTTTTTGCAAGTTTTCTCTGTCTGCAATTTCTTTAATTGCAGAGGTTAACTTGTTATTGAACTTATCTCGATTGATTTACCAAGTCGTTGACATTAAGCGTTGTTCAAAATATGTTCACGTTACTCCGAATAAACTATAATACAATGTGCTGGTTTTCTGCTTTATAAATGAGTTGTAAAATAATGTTCAACTCAGATAAAATTTCTAAAAGTCAGAATTTAATTTAACTTACGCATAAAAATATACAAGAAATTAATTTACCGACAGCTTTCTGAAAACAAATATATAATTTTAAAGCATAAAAAGGTATTGCTTTATTAAACCCTGTAAACTACAGATTCGTGGTTTAATATCATGTAGTAATATGTTCATAAATTTAAAAGGGATTTAAGGAACCAATGATTTTAATAGTTGTTTATTCTAAGCCAATTGATCTCCTTAAGACACGGGTTCCTTTGTATCCCCCTCAAGAAATAACAATAATATACCGGTTAGTTTGTTTTCAAAGCTTTAGCTGGTATTATTTTCGATCACTTTCGATTTCCAATTCTAAGTTATATACAATGATTGTCCTTCGCCAGGTAATCTCCATCCTATTAGCGAATTTTTGCGATGAAAAAGCTTCATAAAAAATTCATTATCCGTACAAACTATTGATAAATTTGTTGGAGAATACTAATATAATTAGAAGAATAAAAACTATACTAATTATACAGGAGAGATAAACCCACAAGTATATTTCACATAATTATTAGTAGCTTCGGCTGCGCTATGCTCTCATAATAATTCTTTGCATCACTCGTGTTGAAATGACTTCAGCATTTCCCCGCATGTATACTCGTACACCACTGTGCCTGGAAAAAACTGGCGCACTCTAGGACAAGACCACCACACTCAGCCAGCGATCAGCGCACGACGACACCATGCACTATCAACCTAACAAATAGGAATTGGATAATCGCTTACGGACAATTCGCACGTCAACATTCGTCACAAACACACAAACCGCGCGAGTTATGTATACACTATCATCCCAACCAGACACCACACAACAAAATATTGTAAATTGGACAAAATAAAAGATTAAAGAAAAAACAAGTAAACATTTACAAAAAATAAGACAAGTAAACATTACAAAACATAAGATAACAAGTAGAGATAAAGAACATAATGCAAATGCATACAAACATGTTTTGGTCCTTATGTTGGACTGTAATGATAACCCAGAC
>JBAWJQ010004781.1:0-97630 GCA_037783105.1 Bactrocera zonata
CCCACCAAAGCTGCCAAGGTAAGAAGATAGTCACTGATTGGACGCAGATTTGGTGTACACCAGAAAACTTGGAAGGAAACTTCCAGGTGCTTTTACTTATTTGAAATAGTTTAATCAATATCTTAATTTTTTTTATTACAGAAGGAAAGTTAAGTAACTAGAAATGGCCACGAGTTTTTCCCAAACACTTACTCTTCAGAGAAATTTCAGTGAGCAGAACCGTTTCATGGAGAAAATAATGGCAAAAATATGTGGCTTCTACGACGAGCAGTCTCTGATAGATGTGACATTCAAAGTTTCAAACCCAACAGCTCTGTAAGTATTTTCTCCTCAGCTTTCAGTAAATTATTACTTCGTCCTCAGCTTGCATAAAATTATATAAATTAATACTTATAATTTTTTTATCAGTATACCCGGGCATCGCTTGATACTCGCTGCAGCGAGTCCTTACTTCGAGAATCTTTTCAATGGCAATGGAAGCACTGATCCCGTTATAGAGATAAATGATATCGATAGCGATATTTTTGAGCGTCTAATAACCTTTTGTTACACCGGACAGGCCCTCATTACCGTTAATAATGTCGCTGCCATGCTAAATGCTGCAATCGTTTTGCAGTTGGACGATGCCAAAAACCGTATTGTGGACTACCTCATGACACGTATCGATGAATACACTTTACAGGGTGCTTATACGATGGAGCGTGAAACGCAGTGTCAAGTTCTTAAGAAGAAAATCATCGAGTACGAGACACATAACTTCATGGAGGTGAGTCTAAATATACACGTAATGTGTCACAATAACGGTACTTGTGTTATTTAAATTTTGTTTCCAATAATACTAGATCAGCCGAAGCGATGAGTTTTTGCATTTTGATGTAGAAAAATTGCAACGTATCCTGGTATCTGATAATTTGAATATAACCCGTGAAGAAGATGCCTACGATGCCATACAACGCTGGTACAATTATGATGTTCCTGCGCGTCAAGAACAACTGCCACTTTTAATAGCTTGTCTCCGTCTTACCCAATTCGATGTGAACTTTCTGATGACACACATACAACCGTTACCTGGATGTGAGCTACTGGCCCTCAGAGCGTTATCGTGGATCAGAGAGCCTACAGTCCAGCCAATGATAAATTTGAGATTTACAGAACCACGTGGGGTCAATGCAACAAATTGTGGTGAGAAAACAATCCTAGCGCTTTGCTCAGAGGTAAACGCACCGTGTGGCTAATATTCATAAATGATAATCTTAACATTAATCTACTTACAATATTTTTGAAATAGGGGAATCTCAAGCTGCTGCGATATTACAAAACTGAGAATAAGTGGCAGGAATATGAGAGTATAAAACTCGATTACGGAGAGTATAGAACTATTTTAAAGGATGATCATTTATTATTTATTGGCGGTCGTAACAATGATTACATATCATATGACATCGTCCGTTGCTGGAACATACGAAATAAGACATGGTATAATTTGCAAGACATGGTCCAAGCAAGAAATAATCACTGCGTTGTCGAATTAAATGGTAAAATCTACGCGATTGGTGGTTATGAGGGTTAATAATGTTTTGTCGTCGGTGGAAAGGTGAATATATATAAATCTGTAACCAATTACCTAATGATGGCGATTGTGAGCTTTAACAATTTCAGTTTAACTTTAAGCTTAATGGTGAAAGAACTATGGGCTAGATGTGTTAGGGTAGTATGGATAATAAACAAAATAAGGTACTTCGGCATGACAGAAGGAGGGAATTCAGTGGAATGTTATGATCTGATTGAATCAGACTTTGGAAAACTCTAACAAATTGAGATTGTCAACGACTTAATTAGATTAATTATAAGTTCTTTTTAATAGACTATGCAATGTGACGAAATGCCACTTTTGACGCTTCAGTTTATAGCTATGCATTCTTTTTCATTGCTTTTGTTTGTTTCCAGATATACGACTTCCGATGGTTGGAAGTCTGTGAATAGCTTAAATGTTGGACGATCTAACGCAGTTGCAGTGACATTAAATGGTAAAATTTATACAATTGGCGGTTATGATGGCAAAGGCAAATTAAAATCCGTTGAATGCTACAATCCGGATTCGAATACTTGGACTTTTTGCGCGGAGATGACAAAATGTCACAGTTTACCTGGTGTAAGTTGGATTAAAATATTATTAGTATTAGTAGAACGTTCATCAAGTCATGATTTGTTAGAATGAGGAAGAGTCGAAGAACGGTATATGACGCCTTTACTTAAGTGTTTAAATATTAACATTCACCTCCTTGGATTTCTTTTACTAAAGACGGATGTACGTGATCGAAATTCATATTTTGTCTAGACTTCAAATTTATTTGTGAAATACGTACTGTCGCCATATTAAGAAATTATATTTGATTTCGCCCCTGCAAGCCTTCCACAATGTTTTCAAAACTAGCAAAAATAACTTCGTTTCAATAAAAATGACCGAAATTGTCTTCTTGAAAATAATCACTGATTTATTTAGTCGCCCTCTTAATTCTATTAAAATTAAACAAAACGTTTATTGCTACTATTTATTTTACAGGTAACTGTACATAAAGGTCACATTTATGTTTTGGGCAATGGGGATGGGTGCAGACCTGTTGAACGATACGATCCTCACCAAGACACATGGTCACAGGTACATGTATTGAGATGATTTTCGCCAATCACTTGAGGTCAAACTGAATTTTCTTGAAAACATTTCGCAGATTTGCTCTTTGGAAGTTGGCGATGGTAATATAGCTTGCGTATCTCTAGACAATAAACTATGGGCTATTGGTGGCAAATCTAAATCTGCTGGCAAGACATGTGTTTCAGTTTTTGATGAAGAAATTTTCTGTTGGGTAGAAAGTTGCTCATTACCCGAAAGTATAGTGTATAACAGTTTTGTGGTGCCTGAATCCTTGCTATCGCCGATGTGAATAAAAATAATGTACTTATTGTTCTCTTTTTCGATTTAACAAATTCTTTTAAAATAAATTATCTTATAAAAATAATATAAAGCTTCACTATTGTCATACAAAAATAATTATTTTGAAAGCAGGGGATGGTCTTAAACGCACTTGAACTGAAAGTTAGGAAATCGTAATATGACTCCAATTCTAAAATCGGTTGAATCCACAAGTTTGATGACTACTGGTGTAATAAATGTGTATTTGGATAGATTTGTACATTTTTACTAGAAATGCTCTTTAATTTAACAAAAAATGTGTAAGAGAGCAAGAGAGGAACAGGTCTCTTAAAAGCGTCTTGGTGGACACAAAAATTAAGATTGTTATAATCACAGTTGCGTTAATAATAGAAAGGTAAAAAATAACATTAAATGAAAATAAAAGTAATCAAAATAATTTTAAATTTGTTTGCAGAATTGGACACAGCTACTTAGAGCAGCACAAAAAAGATAAAATAAAGCTCAGAGCTCAGCAGAACACTGAAGATTCACAAGAACAGCAATTACACTGGCCTACGCTCATTTTGGTGCCTAAGATTTTATACCTTGATTTTGGATGTATTTTTTGAGTTGATACGAGAAAACAAGTCACATTTTCCATATCAGCTCTTGTTCATAAGAAAGAAGAAAAACCATCTAGTAGCGGGAATGTGGTTCATCATACCTACTATACCGACCACTGATGCGCACAGAGCTGCACCAAACCAAAAAAATAAATAAAGTTAAAAATAACACCGGTCAACAAAAAAAATATTTTTTTTTGGGGTTTCTGTTCTCATGCTTGAATTCTGATTCTAGACATTGAAAAACACTTAAATATTAATCTTTATTTCTCAAAGTTTGCTTCGGGCTGATCTACATCGATAAGTATATTTTAATTTATTTCATAAATTAAAGATGGCAGCACTTTGATTAACCCGAAAGTAAACAGTATTATTATTTGTAAGAGGCACAGTAGTGAATGTTAACCTGTTTATTATAGCTGTAAGAACAATATTAGTGTATTACTCAGTTAAAAAATGGCATCAAGTCAGTGTAAAAATGATGTTGATTTATTCTGTTTTATTTGCGGTGAATTTATTAAAGTTAGAAGTAAAAAATTTGCTTTATCAACAAATTTGAAACTTTGCGAAGCCTATGAAGCCTATTTCAACCTAAAAGTCAGTAATCAAAATGAAAATTGGGTACCTCACTTCGCCTGCGTTAATTGTAAAAATACTTTAGAAGGTAAAAAAAAAAAATCTAAAAATTGCTCTAATTTCTACGAAAGCAAACTTTAACCGGGAAAAATTTTTTTTTCCTTATTTTTGTCATAGGAGAAACTAAAATTTAACATGTATGTAGATGTCAGACCCAAAAATCGTATTGACCGGTGTAATGTATGGTTTCAAATAAATAAAGAGAAAGTAAATCATGTTTTTAATTACAACAATTTTAATTTTTTTTTTATTTCGATTGCTTTCTTCCTCTTTTTAATATTAACTGTTTAGTTTGTTTTTATTAATTATTTTTATAAGCTCAGTTTTTTGTGATTATTTTATGTAGTTTATGAATTGAAGCAGAAAATGCGATTGTGAGTAAGCAAAGTTAAATGTGAGAAAAAACACATTTTATAGAACTAAATTGAGAAGCGCTACTATTTCGGGCAATTTAGTTACAGGAAAAAATTACTGAAGAATTTTCGACGTAACTTCTCTAAAATAAAGAACACATACTATTTAGAGTGATATTATTTAAATGTAATTAGAACAACATATGTATATTTCAGAGTGTATTTCACAGTCTTCTTGAAAGATGTTGTATTTTCTAAAGTTCTGACTTATTTTACATGCAGAAGGGAACGTAAGGTATTTCTTAGGCTATTTTTCAATTCTATTTATTAATAATCCTTGAATATTGAATTTAATTGAGCCAATACTTTTAAAAGTAGTTCTCATTTGAATAAGAGATATCGGTCTATATTAAGCATATAATAAGCAGATCTACAAACTACATACATGCGTCGACAACCTCCTTTACGATTATATTATTTCAATAAAACAATACGAAAGTAGTTTTAAGAATTTCCACTTGCGTTGCTGTTCCGTGATATCGTGAGGAGTAAGCAAACGCATTTTGCAAATTTTCAACTTCAGACACGGAACAAGCTGACACACAATTGCGCTTATATGCGTGACTGGCAGAAGTTCATTGCCTGCATGCCACGATGTGTCAGAAAGCCGTTATTGAATTTACGCTGCTTTAAGCGATGTATGCAAAGTGGGTTGGAGGCCCTGCAGTTACTTCTGAATAAAATTTATTTATTTGCTCATTATTTATTTAAGTGGGGGTGTTCAAATGCTTCATAATTACCTTTTGCAATCAAAAATAGTGCAAATGTATTAGAAAAAATTTCTTTGACTATTCATTTCCACTAACTCGAAATTGCAATACTTGGCAACTTTACCAAAATAAATATCAACACCATAAAATTTGTTGCAATAAAGTGCATCCGATCTAGGAATATCTTAAGAAAATCTCTCGTTTATTCCCAACAGAAAGTATCCTACCAGGGAAATAAATTTCACCAAGGAATATTTGCATATACATATGTGTGTTGATAAAAATAATGTCAGAAAATAATTTAAACTAGAAACTTTTGAAATAATAAAATCGAATTGGGTTGCTAATGTAATCATTTACGAATAAGTGTTACCATATATGCTCTGAAACACAATAGTAATTTTATGAATTATTCCTAAGCTAAGAGTAAATGCAGAAAACGTAAGAGAATTTAAAACAAAATAATTGTTTCATGTTCTCTTGTAGATGTGCAAATACTTCAAACCGAATTGTACGAGTAGAAGCAAAATGTTACTCATACGCACGGTTGTTTCAATTATATTAGCAATGTATTATATAATATAATATGCACATGCTACTGTGATCAAATTGAATAATCATTTATAATTCTTACTTCGCGTGTTTTTCGAATCGGTAAAGTTTTTTTATTCAAGTTAGTCAATTCAATTAGTCAATTTCACGTCAAAATATTCACTAGTATTTGAGATACGCGTCATTTTGTGAGGCTCTAAAAGTGAATTCTTCGCTTTTTATTATGTCTGAATTTATTGAGCAAAGAATTGTGATAATGCACCATCTATTATTGCATTGGTTATTCGTGATCATTTCGCCACATTTTCAACTAATATTGTGCGGGAACCACCGCATTCGCCTGATTTGGTTCTGTGTAACTTCTGGCCGTTTAGAAACTCAAAAGACCACTCCGAGGACACCGTGTTGACTCAATTGCGGATTGAAAAACTGAATCGAAGAAGGCTCTGATGGCCATCATGACGAAGGATTTTTCCAAGTGCTGTGATGACTGAAAAATTCGTTGGCATAAGTGTTTTGCAGCGGGAGGGGATTACTTTGAAGGAGATGAAATGGAAAAAATTCAGCTTTCAATTTGATCACGGTAGTAGGTGTTATCTTGAGGGCGCCTTTATCTGGCAATTGTCGGTATTTTTGAAGCAAATACTTATAAGCGTTTCAATATTTCTCTTAGCCCCCACATACCTAGTACAACTAAGGTATTTCCCGTTTTATTCAGTTGTTTGTAAAAACATAAACCAATCAATAAATTTATTTATTAAATTTATTCGAAATACCACTTCGGCTTGACAGAAGTCATGTTTGTAGGAGACGTACACGGACGGACAACTCGAAGCGGACAGACATATTAATACTAAATAACTTTTACTTAAATTTCTTACTAAATAACTAACTTGCAATACATACTTACATTTTTAACTGAAGTACGAAAGAATACAACCATGCTACAGTAGCAATAGTCAATCCCAACTTGACGGATATACGAGACGCGTACCCGACAACGGACAAACGGGACAGTTGCTTTTTGAATGTTAATAAAGACACAACTATAATAAATCACCAATACTTGTTATTTCCTACATATATGAAAGGGGGAATATATACACCTGTACCACTAATCATATTTTCTGAAATGATATATCATGCCAAGTGAAATATTTCTTCTTAATTTAGTTGAGACATCTCGAATCCTGACCGAATTTATAAACACTTTGAAGATCGCCAAAAGAATTACGGTCTTGTGACAGCAAAAATAAAAATTTTTCAGATCAAACCACGTTAGGTTAATTTAAGGTTGAACAGACGCATTTTTGATACAATACTGTGAATAATATTATGCCATCTTGATCTAGAGTATCTTAATATTGTCTGTTCACTGTATAAAATAAACAAGAAAAACGGATCGCTGCTCAGAGTCTCATTGTCGTTCTTTTACTGGATCAAACGAGAATAGCATCGGCATATCTTCGCAAAAAATAGTGCTTTTCGAGTTTTTTAGAGTGTTTAATAATAAATCGTTTCGAAATTTGGTATTAAGAAAAAGCTTAAAACAATTATTGCAGCTCTCAGTTCGGGTATTTCCTGCCACTAGTTTAGATAATGTTAATTATGGGATAGCAGTAGTACAGTTTCATAGAAACACATACCCGGAAAATACTTGCGTTTGAATTAATCTTGCGGATAAAAACAATCAATGCTCTGAACGTGCGTATTTTACAGTTAACTTAATTTTGTGGTTGTGGTTTGTTGTTGTTGTTTATAGTTGTGGTATATTTCATATAGCTGATTTTCTTCGCTAAAATCCCAAATCTATTTGATAATCTTCGTAAAAAAGTTCAGACCACTGCATCTACATCAGCACCTGTCTTCCTTGTGAAATTCAGAAATCACCTAATGGAACGTTTTGTGAAATTGTTCTTCTGCCATTCGTTATCTAGGGACGGATTTTTATTTTACTTTTCAATTTGAAAAAGATTTTTTGTATTTGAGAAAGGGGAGAAATCGTTATCCTATCCATCAACCAGTTTAAAAAAAAATTTATTTTCAATACACTAAAATTATCCTTCAATGCTTCGTTTAAGTATTTAGTAGAATATTTTCTATTTATCCAAATTGATATAAAAAGACTACTTACAGATTTACACAATATAGTATTCGTAAGAAACTCAAAAGGCTAATTTACAAGTCTAAAGCATTAAATATTTTTAAATGTAGAAAAAATATTTCACACTACTTTTAATTCGCGAAAGAACTCTTAGATCGTCATTGGGTTTAACTTTAATATGTACTTGCATATATACTTTTTAATTTTTTATACAAAGGTTTATTTGAAAATTTCACTGTCTTCTTCACATATCCTCTGCATAGTATATAATATAATATGTTTTTTTCACTTCAACGACATTCTTTTTAATAGATTTATCTACTAAAATGCTATTCGTTGAAGCTCTACTAGTTATTAGAATGTACTCTTGCACAAATATGCAATTATAACTGTTCCATTATTACATGCCATTAGTGTTTGTGATAGACAAAAGACATTTCAACTAGTGGGGGTTGGTATTGCAAATGCGCTGAACGGGAGCATTGCCACGCGCACAAAATATCGATAATTGAAAACCTTTAAAATAGCATAACTAAGCCGGAAATTAATAACATAACATGAGTATACCAGTGACCGGCGGATTATTAAAAACAATCAGTATACGTAGCATGATGAATAGCGCACTAAAAGTCATACACCAATGATCAATATCGGCTATCCTATAGATAAATGGCGATAACACGGATCTGGCACTCTTTACAAGAAGGTACAAGATGCCGTCAAGGAAACTTCTAAAGCTCAATAGACTAGAGTTAACTACTAGGGATCATGGGTACTTGGGAGAATAGGCGCCGTTTTCGTTGAATTTTCTCAGCCGTTTCGTATGTGCCCATTAGTCTGTCCGTTTTTTACCCGGTTTATAGTTTTTTTTTTCACAAACTCCACCTGAAGTTTCTGGGTTTATCCAAAAGCGTAAAGATCCAATGTAAACAAGCTTTTAATTTTCAATTTAAACTGTGTCTAATTATTTAAATTTTCCCATATAACTTACATGGGAATTGCTTTTGGTATTTTGTACTTTGTGAGTAAATCTACAACTTTAAAGTGATTATATTACAACACAAAATTGTCCGCTCTACCAAAATGTGAATGTAAAAATGAATGTTTTTTTTTCATAAAAATATTCCAATAAAAGTTTTACGCAGTTTAAATTATAATTTAATTTATATAATTATATATCAAATGACCTGTGCATCCATACAAGTGATTTACACGAGTATATTCTGTGTTGCTCATACGACATGGTGTACTAGGTATGTAAATACAGTCGATTTCAAAATTGTTGGTGAAATAAGACATTATGCAAAATGAGACATGACAGGGCATTATTCTGCGGATGAAACATAACTCAAAAAATTTGTGTGAAAAGGGTGTTCGACAAAGTTTTTGGATTGTATAAATATAATACAATTTTTTTGAGAAAACAAAGCCATGTTTGTTAATGAAAATATTACAAAGGACACGATAGTGAAATAACGAGAAGATAGTGGACTTCAAAACTCAACTTTTGTTTGAATTCGAAGCACACCAACCGCGTGAGTGTGAGTTTGTCGTTTATTCAACATTTGCAGTTTTGCCTTCAGACACTTAGTTGAAACAACAAAGTCACTTAATTGTTGTTATTTGTTTGTTTGCTATATTGCACAATTTCTTGATAATGATTTAAAGCATTAAAGTGTTGTTTGTTTCGTCCTTTGCTTGCCCGAGCTTTGAACATAACAGAAGCGACAACCATTTTTCTGAGTCTGAAATCAAAGTTGGATATGTAAACAACAAAAGTTTGCTTTAACAAAAGTTCACTTCTGCGCCACAAGAGAATTACGAGTTATTCCTTAGAAAGTTTGTACTGGTTCATTTTAGATACTCTTGAATATTTTGTAGTACTTCGTCTTAGTTCTAATAAATAAATACGTACTTAAAACGTGTCCAAAACTTCGGATTCACTCATAAATATTCAGCTACAAGTAGGTGTAGATTAGAGCCTTACAGGTAGAACAAAGGCATCACGTGATCATAAGCTTAATCCCGATATAGTGGGGCATTTTTTAGTCAGACAAGTTCATATACTAGCAGATGGTGCTGACTGGGCAGACAGATCACTCTGATTCTTTGCAAAATTACAGAGGATTCTCTGACGATGTCTACAATAAGACTTCCCAATACACTGAAAATAATGGACAGACTAGAATTAAGGAAAGTGCGCCCTTGTTTTAAAAAGCTCAAAATATACTTAAATATAGTAAAATTTACTCAAAGTATGTAAAGTTCCTCTAATTTGAGTAAGTCGTACCTTTCAATTTTAGGACGATTGTACTTAAAATAAGAAAATCGATGTCTTGTTTTAAGTTCATGGCATTTTCCTATATTTTAGTAAAATTGTACTGAAAACAAGTCATTTTTAGACTTTATAAGTGAAAGAAGTTCAATTTTACTTGGTTTAAGGACAATATTTACTTAAACCTTCAACAAATAAAAATTTATTCAATTTAAGGATGACTCAACCTGTTGCGAACCGACTATTTACTTAACTCAAACTTTGATATAAGGTCATGCTTCCTTATTTTAAGTTCAAGCATACATGGATTGCTTCTCTTTACTCTAATGTAAGCAGACATGAATTCTCTCAAAATAAAGCAGCGATAATCATATTTTATTGAACAGTGACAAGTGAGTGATGGAATTTCTTTATTTGCTATAAAATATGTCAAATACAAATATGGAAATTGTTTTCGAAGTGGACAAAGTGTACAAAATATTGGAATTATTTGATTTAATAGATTTGTACGATTTACTGAAAGGTAAGTGTGAAAATAATATTGTGAAATAGATACAAGTGCAAACATGTGCCTTTTGAAAATGCATATGTACATACATTAAATTTTTGTGCAGCATTACCAAAGTTAACTGTTAACTGTTAACTATACATATGCATGTATGTACATACATATGTATGTTTGAATATATTTCATAAGAAAAAAGGCGCCGCGAACGTTTTTGCTTTGTAATTATTTTTGTTGTTTTTTTTTTAAGAACACAACATTAGGGAGGAAAGTTTAAAGTTTATGCAGAGCACCCACATTAATGAATTATTCTCCAAAGAACTTTTGGGACGTAAAATTATTTTTGAAGAGAGATTGAAGGAGTGGCAAATAGAACAAGGAGTGGTAATTATGAAATGAAAATCTAAATAATGAAATAACTAATCAAAACAAATTGCAGCCGTTGAAACTTTATCTTTTTCATCAAAAAGTACAACGCCCGGATCAGGATCAACAGAAGAACACATTTCTTCTAGTTTTCTTGGTGCGGTTAATGATTTAAATGAAGTAAGTATTATTTTGCGTTTCTGAGTAACTTCCAAAAAATTTAGTAGATTTCGTTATTAGGAATTTTAAAATCTAACGTGAGTGGAAATGCTGTTTTAAATTACTTTGAAAATAATCAATGTTCATCAACCAAGATTCGGAAATTTTTATGTTCCTCGATCATGGAATACTTAATTTATAACAAAATTAAGCCAACAAGATTTTATTTTTCGAATTTAGCGGACAAAATTATACAACTTTTCCCAAAGGAATATAAGGTAATGCATTAGATTTAAAAAAAAAAGTGGATTTGATTTTAGGTTTGCTTATTAATTTACTGTTTACAGGATACTTACTACTTATACAAAAAGTGTAAAAAGCCAAGTGGCAATTTATACGCGCACTACCACAACAGCATTTACAAACTACGAAAAGCCCAAGTTTCTGTTAATCCTGAACCAGCGAAACTGCGTTCGTCTCTTTCGTTGAATTTAGATAAAAACCTTAATACAGATTTATATTCAAACGAAAACGATGCGAAATATTGGCTTAAAAACAACATTGAACCGTACGATAAAGTGGTAGAATACTGGAATATTACATTTGAGACAAGACAAATGTTTTTAATTCAACAATTACAACAAACGATATTTTAACTATATTTTAACAAAGTGGCCAATTCCAAAGCAACGGTTTGGTAAAACGTTGTTTCATCTATGTGATTATTTAATTACAAGAGATTTGTTTGTTTCATAGATCGAATTGGACTTTGGAAAAAAAAATATCCTCTAAAATCAAACTGCTTGTTGGAAGAATGGAAAAATCTCGTAACCAATGTGATACCGCGTTTTAACAATTACATACGTCAAAGACAAATATGGTCTTCAATTATTGGAAAAATTAACAACCAATATTGATAAAGGTTAGCTTCGGTTTCAAGGAGTAATAATAATACTCTTATATCTGCTTCGTAGATACACGTGATGTGATTGTTTCCTTGTTGCTTCATAGTATGTTAAAACCGACTCATCGCAAAAAAAACAAGAAAACAACTTTATTTGAGTTTAGAGAAGCATTTCTTATACATTCTGCTACCAGGCAAGAGCTTCAACATAAGATACTTGAAGGTATCAATAAGTGCAAAGCTAGAGAAACAGTTCAACCACATTTGTGCGGAATCGGTGAAGATGATATAAATTTGACGCAATTTTATGCATTCTTCGTTAACAGCTATTACAAAGTAGGAAATTTTGTGAAAAGCATAGATGTTTTTTTTTAAATTATTCGCAACGTTAGATTTAGAATACCCAGCAGAGTGCAAACAAGTGTGGGAGTTTTTGGCGAAATATTTCTTTAATTTGACACACGAAAACTTGAGCTGTGTTTCATCGCTTATTAGCGATCTCTCTTAATTTAAGAAATGGTAATCTGTTTTGTCTGTGGTGAAATATTTTTTCAATGTGAAAAGTTATTCACAATTATGATTTATGTCACATAATAATGTATTTTATTGAAAATAAGTTTTTTGATCTAGTCTTTTTAACCCTAACTTGGGCACCAACTTTTTACTACGATTTCGGGCACTATTTACATTTGTAAATACGTACATTTTTATATGTTATTTTAGAGAGAAGTTGATATTCCGTAAAAATCTAATAATTAGAGAGAGAAAGAGAGTAACTTTTAAGAATAATATTTGTCTTGCTGGACACATGCTATTTTATTCAAAACAAAAGTGTCTCTTTTAGAGTAAATTTTGTGTGTTTTTTGCATTCTATGTTTGGAATAACGGTAATAGTTTTTTTTTGCAAATACATACATATGTACTACTGAATTCGATTATTAAACTTTTGAAGCGTGTCATTTTAAAATTGTGTATGCATTGAGCAACAGGTGTTTAGTGAAAATGGCAACTAACAATAATAGTAAATTTAAAGTGTTGAGTGCTTCATCAGTGTCCCGGTAAGTATTTTATGATATAACTAAATGCTAGTATCTACGTATGTTTAAAATATCCCAGGCTTCCATATGATATGCAAACAAAGTATTTTGAAAATCTGGTTAATGAAATGGAGTCCGAGGATGAGGAAATGATAACGGACAATGCTCTGAGTGCTGTACCTGATGAAGATGATATGCAATTAGAAGTTAACGAATTAAATGACAATGCTTCTGATACAGAAATGGTGGCACATCCAGTGGAACTGGGTCACGGTGGTGACTCGGAAAATGATTTGGAGTCTGATGATGAAATGGAAGCAGTAGATATGCCAACCATTGATGAAGAAAGCTATTTTCTTGGTAAAGACGGGACCAAATGGAAAAGAAGCCCGCCTGGATTTCAGCGCTTTCGGCAACAAAACATATTCCGTGAAAGTCGTTTTATAGGTCCCAATCCAAACACTTAAAATATGAGCATATTTGACACATTTCACGCTATAATGCATCCGACAATACAGACAATTGTTTGCCGAAATACGAACAAAAGAGGCATGGCTGAGTACGAAAAACTAAAAGCGAGTGAAAGCGCTAGCATTGCAAGGTAAGTTAACATTATAATTATTATGGCCTTTCTATCCGCATGCAGAAACATGTTTGACATCATCTTTAGAAAATATATTTGGGAAGATGTATCAGAAGAGGAGCTTAACACATTCTATGGTATACTAATAGCTATTGGTAGTCATAATGCCAGCAATGAGAAACTTGAAGCACTTTGGCAAAAAAATGCATTTCCTTTGTATCGGGCAGCTATGTCAGCGAAACGTTTCAAACTAATTTTAAGATTTATTCGTTTTGATCAACAAAATACTAGAGAGCAGCGATCTTTAACAGACAAAGCTGCACCAATTTCCGAAATTTTCGAAATGCTTAACGCCAATTTGCGCCAAAACTACAGACCACGCGAAAATATAACTGTAGATGAACAGCTCTTTCCTTTTAGAGGCCGAACCAAGTTCACGCAGTATATTCCATCCAAGCCAGCCAAATACGGCATAAAGCTATGGTGGGTATGTGATGCGAAATCATACTACCCTGTGACTGGTTAAATTTATACTGGTAAATCGGGCAGTGACAGAGAAAAAAACCAAGGAGAAAGAGTGGTTAAAGATTTGGTTGAACAGTACAAAAATTCTGGAAGAAATGTCACATGCGACAACTTCTTTACAAGTCTTCCACTTGCAGATGCACTTGCAAGCTGGAAATTGTCTTTGGTTGGAACCATGAAAAAAAACAAAGCATGCTTGCCCTCGGAGTTCAAGCCCTCCCCGCAAAGGTTGGCACATTTGAGCATATTTGGATATGGAGAAAACAAGACAATTTGCTCCTATGTTCCCAAAAAGAACAAAGCCGTTGTTTTACTTTCAACAATGCCATGTGACAACACCATCTCGGGTATAAAGCAAAAACCCAATGTTATTTTATTTTACAACGAGACAAAAGGAGGTGTTGACGTAATGGATCATATGCTACGGCAGTATTCCACAAAACGCAAAACACATCGTTGGCCACTTGCTCTATTTTATAATATTCTGGACATTTCAGCACTTGCGACCTATATAATATATACAGAAAATTTTCCATCACAATTTGTATCCCGAAATGGTAATTATTTTTCATAACATTTGTAGTAAATAGGAACGTTTTATATTTGTACTATTCATCAAAACAGGTGGACGTCGTTTGTTTTTGCAGCAATTAGCAGAACAACTTTGTATGCCAACAATTTTGAAAAGATCCCAGATTCCTCGTGTCATTTCATATTTTCCAACAAAGAGTGCAATTGAATGCATTGTTGGTGTACCTATTCATGCATTGCATAGCCAAAGGAATTATGATTTTGTCCCAGACGAAGATGATCGTGGGCATTCGAAAATGAAAGGTGCTTGCTATATGTGCTATCAAGAAGAAGGGAAAAGAAAGCGTTCAACACGCAAAGTTTGTGGCCAGTGCAAAAAACCGGTTTGCATCGAACACAGCAAAGTGCAAACAAAATGCAATCTATGTATAAAAAACTAAATTTGCAATTTCTTATGTATTCCTTATTTTTCTTATTTATAAGCACATAATTTAATAAATAAATAAATTGTCTTATTTTAAAAACGCAAAAACAAAAAATATATATACATATGTAAATAGTGCCCGATTATGAAGAAAAAATGGGAAAATTGAAAAAAGTTACGGTAAATTAACTTTATTTTTTTATTTTTTTCTATTCACAGGCAAAACATCAAAAAATAGTCACTGAGTCCTAATCGTAATTCTATAGGACCGAAAATGTGAAAATAATAGCTATTTTAAAAATCGAATATTTACATATGTAAATAGTGACCAAGTTAGGGTTAAACTGTCAAAAAGCTAATTTCGATGATTTAACTGAAAAAGGTAATAAGTCACCGCCACTCAAAGCAGAACACCTAAAGAACTTTAAACTTAAAATGACCGGGAGAGAAATGATGTGCTTTATATACATTTTCTCATTACTCGTTGATGAAAAAATACCTAAAAATAATAAAGTATGGTTATTTTTATTAAATTTGAGCGAACTGGTTGATTTAGTGCTTTTTTCAGAATTTTCGGAAATGGACATTCAAAGCCTCCAAGAGCACATCATGCTTCATAATGAACAATATGTTCATTTATTTAAAGATAGGTTGAAACCTAAACACCATTTTTTAATTCACTATTGTAAAATAATAAGAGAATCTGTACCATTGATAAATCTTTGGACGTTTTTGTTTGAGAGCAAACATAGACAATTAAAAACGTACGCAAAAAATACAACATCAAGAAAAAACATACGTATATTATTATCTTTGGCAAGGAAATTTACATTTTGTTTTTCTGAATTCATACAAATATTTGAAATTTTAGAATATAACTGCAGCAACCAACAATACTCTTCGAAAACTTCAACATATTACAATGAATTCAAAAAGCACTTCACAACTGATATTACAGATGAAATAATTTGTTATTCATTTGTAAAGCGATATGGCACAATATTTAAAAAAATATTTTATAATATTTTTTTATAAACCCCAATTTACAGCGTGCAAAGATTGTGAAGTCTTTAAACTAGAAAATAATATAAATTTGCTATGCAATGAAGTCAAAATTAATAAATTTGAGAGCTATTTTCAGTCCTATTTAATAGGAGGAGAATTGCAAAACAAATATACAGTAAGGGACAAAAGTGTTCACGAATATATGAAATTTGAATTCGCTTGCTATTTCATAAATTTTAAACCAGTCTGGCAATATTTTTCTATTGTAAATTCTCAAACGTTACGTTAATTAACAGCCGGTAGCACTTTTTTAAACTAACGGGACTTTTACTGTTTCTATGAGTCGAAGAAAACAGAAATAGTGTGTGAACCGTTTTGACCACAATAATATTTTGTGCACAATTGAGTTCCAAGTTTAATTTTAATACGGAAAAGGTAAAGTTTACTTATTTATTTAATTAATTTACATTTAATATTTAAATATTTAAATCCTAAAAAATAACTTTTTAGTTGCTTTATGATGGGAAAAGCCGTTAATACTGTTTTGAAGAAAAATGTGCTGGAAGACATTAAAAATTGTGTTTCTTACCGAGAAATCGCAAAAAAATATAAAATTTCTCTGGGATTAATTACTAAAATAAAAAGCAGAATGATTTAACAGTACCACGAAATAGTGGAGGCCGTCCGAAGAAGTTATCCCCAGTTGTAGCACGAATAGCTAGGCGCTTAATTGTTACAGGAGCAACAAATACCGCAGTGGAAACCAATAAAATCATTAGAGAGGTCCATGGAGTGAATGTCAGCGACAAAACAGTAAGAAGATGCCTAAAAAATAACGGGCTCAAGGCTAGAGCAATGGTAAAAAACCTCTCTTAAATGACAAACACCGTAAGGCACGTTTGGAGTTTGCCAAAAAATATGAACACTTCACAATCGATGATTGGAAGAGAGTGACTTGGTCTGACGAAACTAAAATAAATCGAATAGGATCAGATGGGCGTGCATGGACATGGATTGATAGACAGGTTGGTTTACAGGAGCGCAACATAAGTATGCCAAACAATGAAATTTGGAGGTGGATCACTGATGGCTTGGGGCTGTTTTCGCGGAAATGAGCTGGGTGTCCTTCGGAGGATCGATGGTATAATGCGTGATATTTTCATGCAGGATAACGATACGAAGCATACCGCAATAGTTACCAAATCGTGGTTTGTGGATAACGGGATCAATCTGCTCGATTGGCCTCCGCAGTCCCCAAATTTGAATCCCATTGAGCACCTTTGGGCGATTTTAAAAAGAAAAATTTTTGCTGAAAAGGATATTTCAAAAACGGTTAATGAATTGTGGGAGCGCGCCCTCCACGCATGGCAAAATATAAGCCCAAACATTTTAGACAACCTCATAAATAGTATGCCAAAAAGGATTCAAGCTTTAAAAAAATTGCGCGGTGGTCACACAAAATATTGACCGAACTTTTGAGTCTACGGACAAAAGTGTTCACACTATATATCTTCTGAAAATTAAGTATTTTTAATACGTTATGTTTAAATTTTAGAATTAAGTTATTGGATTTGAAAGCAAATTTACTACTCTTTTAAATGTATACATTATTTTTTTTGTGTGAGGTGTCTAATAAAATTTCTAAGCTTTAAGAAAAATTTTGGTATTTTCGTGAACAGTTATGTCCTTTACTGTATATTTAATTTAAAAGATATTATTTTCCCTGTTATTAAGTATTTAAAACCTAAGTTTAATTTTTAAGAACAATGAAATGAAATAAATAAAAAAAAATAAGTTTTTGCATTTTTATTTAAGGCAATTCCATTAGTATTAAATGTAAAGACAGGGAGACTTAATTCTAGAGTCAAAGACCTTTTAATCTAAAGATGTGGTTTTTATTTGATGGCCTTATATTAAGAACGTCTTTACTTTAAATTAAAGACAACAATGTTCTTCGTTTAAGAAAATTTCCTTTAATTTAAGGCAATAAAAGGGGCTCTTTTTAAGGAAACCATATGTACTTAAAAGTAGAATCGTGTTTCCTTAACTTAAGGAAGACATGTCTTTAGTGCTATTTCATTCCCATTTTTTCCTTAAAACAAGTAAATTTTCCATAGTTTTAGGACACATTTGTTTCAGTGTATGTAAATGTTAACATTAATTACAGCCGGCGTTGTGACTTATTCCTATGGAATTGTTCTCGGGTTCTAATTTCTGACTTAGGAATTGATTGATTGATATGGCACGTACTTGTACTTAACTTGCTGTTTTGTTAGTCTATATTTAACGGGTCATACTAGACCACGCACATTTTTTGGATTTCCAAAATTGCTTTGAGAAATGAAGTGTTTGGGTGTGAACGTAAAAAAACTGTTCTGAAGGATATTGAACATTTGTGTGTGTCCTGTTGCTCTTCGAATAATTGAAATAACATCTTAAAAGCTGATCTTGAGACGCAGATCGTGAAATCAGAGAGATAGGATAGCAAGCTGAGGTAAGATTTAAAAAAGTGCGATTAAATCTGAAGTAAAAACTTTACAATTGGCTAAGGATATTTCAAACATAACCAATCCATTTCTTTCCATCATTCCTTAACTCAATGGGAAAATGGATGAAATTTGATAATATCAAAGCCCAAATGCCCTTAACAAAGAGAATACTCAAACTTTCCAAGACTACGATAGTTTTTGTAAAATTCGTCTAACCGGAATTAATGGTAGCCATGCACCGCTCACAACGAAATGGGACCGAGTTGGAGCTCCATTTGAGTTCTAACACTGGACCCATATTTTCATAAGCCCCAAATGTTCGTTTAATCCCCATATTTCTAGAATAATAATCTCCGCGCTTCTGATTGCTTGTAAACAGTTCACAATTTCGTCGAGTGTTAAACTTAAAGGTAAAATTTTGTCAAGACGTGTCAGGAGGTGTCAACACGAGTTAACTACAAACCCCGATTCTCACAAGAATACTTTGTTACGAAGCTTACTTTGGAATTTGAAGTGCTGATAATCACCAAGCCATTGTTGTGCCGTCATTACATCACCAAAATGTCAAAGAACCATTCATATTTTTTTTAAAAAAGACCATAAGGCTACAGTGAACGGGGAACTTTTTCATTCCCGAATTGGAGAATGTTGACGTGAACAACCATTGTTGCCAACGATACGGCGCTACATCCCATAGAGCCAGCGAAGCAATAAATGGTGAGCACATTATCTCACGCCTTAGACCCTTGAAGTGGCCTCCAAGATCGTGCCCGAGACGACTAACACCTTAAAAGAATATATTCGGCAAGCTATTGCTGACATATTGTCCCAATTGCTGCAAAAAGTAGTCGAAAATTGGGCTTCTGGACTTTAAGTTGTTCGAGTCAGCCGAGGAGGTTACTTGCTCGAAATCATTTTTAAAATAAAATGAGGAACCCTTATCTTTACAATAAAGCACAATTTTTGAATGAAGACAATATTTGAGTTAATACATATAAATGAGTAGCAATAAATATAGCAATAACGTTTTAAATCAGTTAATAATTCGAAACAACAATTGCTTTAATATAATTATCTTTGCTTAAATGTGTGTGGGACACAGTAGAAAATTTTGTAATAGTCAATTTTGAAACTATCACTATTCGCTCAAAGTACTACTACTTGTCTTGTTTGACTTCTTGTTATGTAATTATATTAGCTTACCGTTATTTCTGAAACCTTTAGCCTCTGCACGTCTTTATTTCAGAACGTACCCTCTTTTCTTAGCGTGAAATGAACATAATTGATTGGAGTGTCTACGAATTTTAGTCCTTTAAAACGAAAAAAAGGATATGCATTACAAGCTCAATATTTTACGAAACGATTCAGGTAACAATAACTACATGTTCTATAATCTATGATTACGAGCGCGACGTCCAGCCAAAAAACCACTTCTCATTATGCGAATGAAGAAATAGCAGAGTGGGCAAATTGACACGAAACTTGGACTGTATCATACTGAGGAAATGTTATTTCTTCCAACGAATGTAAATTTAACTTGTTTGGACACGCCTATTTAATGGTACGTGGAGCTAAAACCAAGTCTGGTGTCGGACAGCATATTATTCCTAAAGGCTCTGTGAATGGCGAAAAATACATTGGAATTTGAATGAATGCATTTTGCGAACTATTGAACTGTTCGCTGTTCGAACACACCTTAAAAGTTTATTTTCAGGATGATTCAGCCCCTTGCCACAGAGCCAAAATAGTAACTAATGCATAAAAATATTGCAATAAATTATTTCAAAAATTACAAGCACTTAAAGGGTACAAACTAAAAAGATCTTTATGGAATTGAGTCTATCACTTGGCCAGAAAAGCAATTGAGAACTGCTGGCATTATATGGGCAACACAGATAAGAGAAAATCGTGCAAAAAGGCTAAAAATTGAAAAAAAAAATTTTCAAGCTGTATGTAATTAATAAATTAATAAAAATTATGTTCAACGTTTGTTTGAATCCGTGACGAAACGAATAGTAGAGACTACTAGGAGGGGTGTTCTACATAATACTAAGAATTTATTTAAGAAATAATTTTATTTTGCTTTGTTATATATTCCATTGTCGAATGCAGAACATATAAAACGTAGCTTATATAGAATAACTTGTTTAGAAATTATATTTTTGTTCAAAACGATTTTAATTCTAGGATTTGTTTTGTGTGTGTGCTTATATTTTTCACTAAAACAAGTGTTACACTATAAGTTTCTTATATAGAAATACTGAAACATGAAGTAAATTAAAGTGGTTGACTCTTTAAAAAAATCGAATTAAAGATAACATGAAGCTTAGTTTTGCCCTATATATAGCCACTCTGTAAATTCGTGGGTTTCTTTTTCGCCGAGTGTAGCTCTTTTCAAAAAGAGAATGAAAGTTTTAAATTTGTGTAATTAAATAAATTATGTACGTCAACAAGAATACACACACACATTTATATTTTCTAACTAACAAAATTAAAATTAAGTTATTTATTTTCAACACGCCACTTTGCAGCATCAATATTACATAAACGCTATGTTAATTTAAATATCGCTCCAGAAAAGCGTTAATATCCTGGCCGGATGCTTTAATAATCACCGTTATGTGCCATTTAATTTGGATAATAAATATTGTCTCTGCGTCGTTGAACTGTAACGTCTGCAGACCAACATGTTCCTGCAGTCGAGCAGTCACCACCAGAACAGACAGAAGTTGCCTTTGCTCATTTACTTTATTTAAAGAAAAAGTCTAAGTTTTTGCCGCTTTGGGAGTTAACAGACTTGTGTCAAGCCGAAGTGGTATTTAAAAAAAATCGTAAATTTATTCGTGGTATTTACTTGTTTAAGGAACAAGGAATACAGTGGCTGCGGCATCATTAGTGTGTTGTTTTTGGCCAAAAAGTCGCGCACAAGCAACGATGTGTGTGAGCAGGGGCGTTATCGTGGTGCAAAAGCCAATTTTTGTTCTTCCACAAATCCGGGCGTTTCTGGCGGATTGCTTCGCGCAAATTGCGCATAACTTGCAGGTAATATTGCATATTGACCGTTCTTCCCTGTGGCAAGAACTCATGATGCACCACGCCCCTGCAATCGAAGAAAACTGTCAGTTACGATTCGCGATACTTTTTGAACACACCTGGTACATTGCTAATAAAATTGAAACAACCGTGCGTATGAGTAACATTTTGCTTCTACTCGTACAATTCGGTCTGAAGTATTTGCACAGCTACATCAGAACGTGAGGCAAAATTTTGTTTTAAATTCTCTTACGATCTCTGCATCTACTCTTAGGTTAGGAATAATTCATAAAAATGCAATTGTGTTTGAGAGCATATATGATACCACCTATTTTTAAGATATTCCTAGTAAGAGACTTTTTTCACATTTGCACTATTTTCTATTGCGTATCCAAGGGCATGTAATTCTGAAGCATTTGAACACCCCCACTTAAATAAATAATGAGCAAATAAATACATTTTATTACAGAAGTAACTGCAGGGCCTCCAACCCACTTTGCATACTTTGCTTAAAGTCATGTAAATTCAGTAAGGGCTTTCTGACACACCGTGACATACCAGCAATAAACTTCTGCCAGTCACGCATATTAAGTGCAATTGCTGCGTGTCAGCTTGTTGCGTGTCTGAAGTTGAAAATTTGCAAAATGAGTTTGCTTATTACTCACGTTGTCAGGGAATAGCAACGCAAGTGGAAACTCTTAAAACTACTTTCGTATTGTTTTATTTAAATAATTTAATCGAATATAATCGTAAAGGAGGTTATCGACGCATATAGTTTGTAGATCTGCTTATTATATGCTTAATATAGACCGATATCTCTTATTCAAATAGGAACCTACCTTTAAAAGGATTCTCAATTAAATTCATTATTCAAGGATTGTTAACAAATAGAATTGAAAAATGGCCTAAGAAATACCTTACATTCCCTTCTGCATGTTAAATAAGTCAGAACTTTAGAAAATACAAGATATTTCAAGAAGTCTCTGAAATATATGCTGTACTAATTACATTTAAATAATATCACTCTAAATAGTATGTTTTCTTTATTTTAGGGAAGTTACGTCGAAAATTATTCAGTACTTTTGTACCTGCAACTAAATTTCCCGAAATAGTATCTCAATATAGTTCCATAAAATGTGTTCTTTTCTCATACTGCACTTTTCTTACTCACAAACGCATTTTCTGCTTTAATTCACAAACATTATAATACCACAAGTGACTGCTTTATCCATTTGGCCATTTCTTTGGCTTTTTTGGTAAATTTTCGGTACCTTAACATTCATTCGCCAATTTGTTTTGTAACGGTACGTGCGAGAATTTCATAATATAAATGTTTAAGTGTATGAGCACTGATTGAAAGTACATTTTTTCTACTTGGCTACCGAGCGATTATACACTAAACTGTGAATGTTGAAGAGAACTCTTAATTTTTGTGACCACCACTACGCTCTTAAGAGAGCTGTTCCTCTCTTGCTCTCTTACATATTTTTGGTAAAATCAAAGAGCATGTTACATATCTATGCAAATACATATTTATTACACCAGTAGTCGCCAAACTGGTGGATTCAACCGATTTTAAAATTGGTCTTTAGGACCATACCTTGCTTCCAAAATAATTATTTTTGTACGACAATAGTGAAGTTTTATATTATATTTATCTTAAAAGGATTTTTAAATCGAAAAAACGGAACAATAATTAGATTATTTATTCACATCGACGACAACAAGGATGCAGGCACAACAAAACAGTTACGCACTTCACTTCTGGGTAATGAGCTTCCTTCTACCCAACAGAAATTTTCTTCATCAAAGACTGACACACATGACTTGTCAGCAGATCTAGACTTGCCACCAATAGCCCATAGTTTATTGTCTAGCGATACGCAAGTCATCCAACCGGAACCAACCTCCAAAGAGCAAATCTGCGAAATGTTTTCAAGAATATTCAGTTTGACATCAAGCGTTTGGCGAAAATCAACTCAATATATGTACCTGTGACCATGTGTCTTGCTGAGGATCGTAACATTCAACAGATCTGTACTCATCCATACGGCCTAAAACATAAATGTGACCTTTATGTGCAGCTACCTGTAATATAAAAAGTAGTAATAAACGTTTTATTTAACTTTATTAGAGTTAAGAGGGCGACTAAATAAATCAGTGACTATTTTCAATAAGACACTTTCGGTCATTTCTACTGAAACGAAGTTATTTTTGTTAGTTTTGAAAACATTGTGGAAGGCTTGCAGGGGCGAAATCAAATATAATTTCTTAATATGGCGGCAGTACCTAGTTTACAAATAAATTTGAAAAGTCTAGACAAAATATGAATTTCGATCACGTACATCCGTCTTTAGTAAAAGAAATCCAAGGAGGCGAATGTTAATATTTAAACACTTAAGTAAAGGCGTCATATACCGTTCTTCGACTCTTCCTCATTCTAACAAATCATGACTTGATGAACATTCTACTAATATTAATAATTATATTTTAATCTAACTTACATTAGGAAACTTGTGATGTTCTGTCATATCTGCGCAAGAATTCCAAGTATTCGAATCCGGATTGTAGCATTCGACGGATTTTAATGCCCCACGGCCATTTGAACCGCCCATTATGTAAATTTTACCATTTAATGTCACTGCACTGGCCTGATATCGTCCAACAATTAAACTGTTCACCAACTTCCAACCATCAGAAGTATATCTGGAAATAAACAAAAGCAATGAAAAAAGAATACATATCTATAAGCTGAAGCGTCAAAAGTGGCATTTCGCCACGTTGCATAGTCTACTAAAAAAACTTAAGATTTAATCTAATTAAGTCGTTGACAATGTCAAAGTGTTAGAGTTTTCTAAAATCAATTTTAATGAGATCATAACATTTCACTGAATTCTCATCTTCTTACATCTCGAAGTACCTTATTTTGTTTATTATTCATACCTCCCTAACGCAACTAGTCTAAAATTCTTTCACCGTTTAAAGTCAACCTCTAATTGTTAAAGCTCACAATCGCCACCGTTAGGTTTCATACATATACATTCACCTTTCCACCGACGACAAAGCATTATTAAAACTCTCCCAACCACCAATCGCGTATATTTTATCATCTAATTCGACAACGCAGTGTGAGTATCTTGCTTTGTTCATGGCGGGTAAATTTTGCCATGTCTTATTTCGTATATTCCAGCTGCGAACGACGCTACATGTGGCACCACCGTTATTACCGCCAATAAATAATAAATTATCATCCTTTAAAATAGTTCTATAATATTCGTAATCGATTTTTATACTCGCATATTCTTGCCACTTATCCTCAGTTTTGTTATACTGCAGCAGTTTGGGATTCACCTATTCCAAAAATATTGTAAGAACATTAATTTAACATCATCAATTTTGAATATAAGCCACAGTGTGTGTTTACCAACGAGCAAAGCGCTAGGATTGTTTTCTCACAATTTGCAGCACTGACCCCACGTGGTTCTGTAAATGTCATATTTATCATTGGCCGTGCTGTAGGCTCTCTGATCCACGATAACGCTCTGAGGGCCAGTAGCTCACATCCGGGTAATGGTTGTATGTGTGTCAACAAATAGTTCACATTGAATTGGGTAAGCCGGAGACAAGCTATTAAAAGTGGCAGTTGCTCTTGACGCGCAGGAACATCGTAATTGTACCAGCGTTGTATGGCATCGAAGGCATCTTCCTCACGTGTTACATTCAAATTGTCAGATACCAGAATACGTTGCAATTTTTCTACATCAAAATTCAAAAACTCATCGCTTCGGCTGATCTAGTATTATTTGAAACAAAATTTAGATTACACAAGTACCGTTATTGTGAGACATTACGTGTATATTTAGACTCACCTCCATGAAATTCTGTGTCTCGTATTCGATGATTTTCTGCTTAAGAACTTCACACTGCGTATCACGCTCCAGCGTATAAGCGCCCTGCAAAGTGTATTCATCCATATGTGTCATGAGGTAGTCCACACTACTGGTTATGGCATCGTCCAATTGCAAAACGATTGCCGCATTTAGCATGGCAGCGACATTGTTAACGGTAATGAGGGCCTGTCCGGTGTAACAAAAGGTTATTAGATGCTCAAAAATATCGCTATCGATATCATTTATCTCGATGACTGGATTAGTGCCTTGATTGCCATTGAAAAGGTTCTCGAAGTAAGGACTCGCTGCTGCGAGTATCAAACGATGCGCCGGTACACTGAAAAATAATTATATATATTAATCTGTATAATTTTATGAACGCTGAGGACAAAGTAGTACTTACAGGGCCTTTGGGTTTGAAACTTTAAATGTTACATCGATTAGAGACTTCGGATATTTTGAAAAATATTATATATGGCTTCCAAATTTAAAAATAAATTCAGAATGAAAGATTTCTGACTTGACGAAAGACAGTTTGAATTCCCCCCACCAGAGGTAAGAATTGATAAATCTTTGTTGAGTTTAAGCAGTGCTGGTGTTTGTACTATGTGCGGACAGCTGTCAGTCAGTGATCGGACGCAGATTTAGTGTACACCAGACACCGTGGAAGAAAAGTGCATCCAGGCACATTTACTTCTTTGAAATATTTTAATAAGTAATGTAATTATTTTATTACAGAAGGAAAGTTAAGTAACTAGAGATGGCCACAAGTTCTTCCCAAATACTTGCTCTTCAGAGGAATTCCTGTGAGCAGAACCGTTTCATGGAGAAATTATTGGCAAAAATATTTAACTTCTACGACGAGCAGTCTCTGATCGATGTGACATTTAAAGTTTCAAACCCAACGGCTCTGTAAGTATTACTTTGTCCTCAGCTTACATAATATAGATGAATATTAATTTCAGTGTACCGGCGCATCGTTTGATACTCGCAGCAGCGAGTCCTTACTTCGAGAACCTTTTCAATGGCAATCAAGGCACTAATCCAGTCATCGAGATAAATGATATCGATAGCGATATTTTTGAGCATCTAATAACCTTTTGTTACACCGGACAGGCTCTCATCACCGTTAACAATCTCGCTGCCATGCTAAATGCGGCAATCGTTTTACAATTGAACGATGCCATAAGCAGTATTTTAGACTATCTTATGGCACACATCGATGAATACACTTTGCAGGGCGCTGATGTGCTGGAGCGTGAAACGAAGTGTGAAGTTCTTAGGCAGAAAATCATCGAATACGAGACACACAATTTCATGGAGGTGAGTCTAAATATACACGTAATGTCTCACAATAACGGCAACTGTGTAATTTAAATTTTGTTTCTAATAATACTAGATCAGCCGAAGCGATGAGTTTTTGAATTTTGATGTAGAAAAATTGCAACGTATCCTGGTATCTGACAATTTGAATATAACTCGTGAGGAAGATGCCTACGATGCCATACAACGCTGGTACAATTACGATGTTCCTGCGCGTCAAGAGCAACTGCCACTTTTAATAGCTTGTCTCCGCCTTACCCAATTCAATGTGAACTTTCTGATGACACTCATACAGCCATTACCTGGATGTGAACTACTGGCCTTCAAGGCGGTATCGTGGATCAGAGAGCCTACAGTACGGCCAATGACAAATATGCGATTTACAGAACCACGTGGGATCAGTGCTACAAATTGTGGTGATAAAACGATCCTAGCGCTTTGCTCAGGGGTAAACGTCCACTGTGGCTTTTATTCCAAAATGAAAATATTAAATTAATGTTCTTACAATATTTTTGGAATAGGTGAATCCCAAACTGCTGCAGTATAACAAAACTGAGGATAAGTGGCAAGAATATGCGAGTATAAAAATCGATTACGAATATTATAGAACTATTTTAAAGGATGATAATTTATTATTTATTGGCGGTAATAACGGTGGTGCCACATGTAGCGTCGTTCGCAGCTGGAATATACGAAATAAGACATGGCAAAATTTACCCGCCATGAACAAAGCAAGATACTCACACTGCGTTGTCGAATTAGATGATAAAATATACGCGATTGGTGGTTGGGAGAGTTTTAATAATGCTTTGTCGTCGGTGGAAAGGTGAATGTATATGTATGAAACCTAACGGTGGCGATTGTGAGCTTTAACAATTAGAGGTTGACTTTAAACGGTGAAAGAATTTTAGACTAGTTGCGTTAGGGAGGTATGGATAATAAACAAAATAAGGTACTTCGCCGTGTAAGAAGGAGGGAATTCAGTGAAATGTTAGGGTCTGATTGAATCTGACTTTAGAAAACTCTAACACTTTGACATGGTCAACGATTAATTTAGAATAATTTTAATTGTTTCTTAGCAGACTATGCAAAGTGGCTAAATGACGCTTCAGTTTATTAATATACATACATTCTTTTTTCATTGCTTTTGTTTGTTTCCAGATATACGATTTCCGATGGTTGGGAGTTTGTGACCAGCTTAATTGTTGGACGATGTCAGGCCAGTGCAGTGACATTAAATGGTAAAATTTACATAATGGGCGGTTCACATGGCCGTGGGGCATTAAAATCCGTCGAATGCTACAATCCGGATTCGAATACTTGGAATTCTTGCGCAGATGTAACAGAACATCACAAGTTTCCTAGTGTAAGTTAGATTAAAATATAATTATTAATATTAGTAGAACGTTCATCAAGTCATGATTTGTTAGAATGAGGAAGGGTCGAAGAACGGTAATTGGCAACTTTACCTAAGTGTTTAAATATTAACATTCACCTCTTTTGGATTTCTTTTACTAAAGACGGATGTACGTAATCGGAATTCGTATTCGGTCTAGATTTTTCAAATTTATTTATGAAATACATACATATTGCCGCTATAAAAAGAGATTCCATTTGATTTCACCGCCTTCCCCAATGTTTTCAAAACCAGCAAAAGTAACTCCGCTTCAATAAAAATGACCGAAATTGTCTAATTGAAAATAGTTACTGATTTATTTAGTCGTCCTCTTAACTCTATTAAATTTAAATAAAACGTTTGTTGCTACTTTTTATATTACAGGTAGCTGCACATAAAGGTCATATTTATGTTTTAGTCGTCCTAGTAAGTTTCACACCCACGTTTCCGTTAAACGATACGATCCTCAGCAAGACACATGGTCACAGGTACATATATTATATTGAGATGATAGCCCAACGCTTGATGTCAAACTGAATATTCTTGAAAACATTTCACAGATTTGCTCTTTGGAGGTTGATCGTTTTTATATACCTTGCGTATCGCTAGACAATAAACTATGGACTATTGGTGGCCAGTATAGATCTGCTGACAAGTTATCTGTATCAGTCCTTGATGAAGAAAACTCCTGTTGGGAAGAAAGGTGCTCATTACCCAAAAGTGTGTATAACTGTTTTGTTGTGCCTGAATCCTTGATGTCGTCGATTTGGATAAGTAGTGTATTTATTGTTCCCTTTTCAAATTAACAAACTCTTTTATTATTATTTAATAAATATAATATAAAACTTCACTATTTTCATACAAAAATAATTATTTTGGAAGCAGGGGATGATGCTAAACGTACTTGAACTGAATTTTAGGAATCTGTAATATGAGAGTCATTCTAGAATCGGTCGAATCCACCAGTTTGACGACTACTGGTGTAATAAATATTTATTTGCATTGATATGTAACGTAAGAGAGCAAGAGTGGAACAGAGTAGTAGTGGACACAAAAATTAAGAGTGCTCCAACAATCCCAGTTGCGATAATAATAGTGTTTAAATGACTTAAGCATCTCCCCGCATGTATACCCCACTCTACCTGGGAAAAACTGGCGCACCCTAGCAAGACAGCTTAATACACCACATCCGATGGCACCATACACTTACATCACCACAACACACCAACACAACTCACCACACATGTATCCACTCATCAAAAAGGATGGACATCGGGATGGCACATTCAATTCGTTCTAAACAACTAATTTCAACAAAAGTTTTAAAAACACCGTTA
Organism: Bactrocera zonata; assembly: GCA_037783105.1. NCBI lineage: Eukaryota > Metazoa > Arthropoda > Insecta > Diptera > Tephritidae > Bactrocera > Bactrocera zonata. The sequence continues at coordinate 29,732 of JBAWJQ010004781.1, forward strand.
TGTACATTCCAAGAACTGCATTATGCTCAACGTTACTGAGTAAGTGGTATGCCGTTATCTGTCTTGTGGCGCCACTCAGATGCTGTGAATTAAAAAAGCAGCTAGAAAGTACTCAAAATAGTTTAGGTACACTTCATTCATCGTGTCATATTGTTTTGGTTTTTGTTGCGTTTGGTTAATTTTTTTTAGTTATTTGTTTAAGCTGGACAGTAAACTATGCATAGTCAAGTGTGAAAGTGTAAAACTATAAAAGTTTATTATATTTATTTGCTGAAATAAAAAAAAAATGGGCCGCGGTTTACAAATTTCACTCGAAGTAAGAAAATTAATATTAAAATTATATTTGGAAAATAAAACTCTACGGGAAATTGGAACAAAAGTGGGGAAACGACATTCAAGTGTTTATAATATTATAAAATCGTATACAACTAACGGAGATCTAAATATAAAACATAGGTCCGGCAAACCTAAAGTTCTAACGCCCTGCGAAGAACGTAATGTCATCACTGCTGTCAAGCGAAATCCTCGTATTTCAGCAGTAAAGATTACAAATAATATAAACTGTTAGAAATGTGCTGCACGAAGCTGGGTATTACGGACGAACTGCGCGACGTAAACCATTCATACCAAAAGCAAATAAGAAAAAAAGATTACAATTTGCTAAAGAACATCTTGAAAAACCAGAATCGTTTTGGGAGAATTTTGTATTCTCTGACGAATCAAAATTCAACATTTTTGGGTCGGACGGAGTAATAAAAGTGTGGAGGCGTGCCAATGCAGAGATGCAAGAAAATAACTTAATACCAACAGTGAAACATGGTGGGGGAAACATCATGGTATGGGGATGTATGGCTGCATCAGGCGTGGGTAATTTGGAGTTTATAACAGATAAAATGAACAAATTTATGTATCTGGATATTCTGAAAAAAAATTTGCGCCTAAGCGTGCAAAAACTGGGTCTCGACAGCAGCCAATTTCTTTTTCAACAAGATAACGACGCTAAACACACTTCGTACCTAGTTCGTGAATGGCTTCTATATAACTGCAAGCAACTCCAAACGCCACCACAATCACCCGACATTAATCCTATAGAGCACATATGGGATTTGATAGAAAAAAGGATTCGAAAACACAATATTTCGTCTAAGGATACCTTAAAAGCCGCTATAGGAATTGAATGGGCCAAAATTACAAAGTCTGACACTAATGTGCTAGTAAAAAGCATGCATCACCGTTTACAAGCAATAATTAAAGCTAAAAGAGGTCCCACAAAGTATTAAAATTATATTGTCTTTTTTGTATAAATCATATTTTAATTTCTTTTCGTTTTTGTACCAAAACTTTATTGACGTTAAATCAATGGAATTTATGTTTTTGTTGTTATATCTTGTTGTGTTTATAGAAAAAAGTGACTGATTTTAAAATAAATGCATTAAAATATGTCCGTTATTGGAATTGACAAAAAAAAAATATTATTTTTTTACAAAGTTTAATGAAGAAATTATAGGTTAATTTACCTAAACTTAATTGATTCACTGTATGTATGTATGTATTCGCATATACCTGCATTCAAATGTAACACATAATATTTTTTTTAATATTAACGATACTTTGGGTGTATTGAAGCTATAAAACCCTTCAGGGGGTATTCTAGTCTAGAAATGCTATTTAACGGCATTTTTTAAAGTCCAATAAAAAAAAACTAAGAACATTTTTACCATCCAATTTTTATCAGATATTTATTGATATTTTAAGAATACAAAAAAAAAACTTGTGATAATTGGATTAATTGCGGCGAGGTGGCGTGGCGGGGGTTGAAAATAAGGTTGCGCGCTTCCTGACACGATTCCAACACTTTGGGTGATCTGAAAAAAAAAAACAATTTAATCAGTACAAATGCCGCTATCGTCTGAACTAGGATAAATAAAAAAAAATTTTTTTTCAGTAAATGGCGACTGTTTGAATTTTTTGCCCGTTTTTTGGCAAAGACTAAAATTTTTTAAAAATAGTAAAAATCAAAATTTTTTAATAATCCTAGTTCCAACCATAGAAAGATATATAAAGAAGGTCCATACCAAATTTCAAGTTAATCGGTTCATTAGAACTTGAGAAATCATGTCAGAAGTGTTGAAAATAGTAGTTTCGAGAAAAACGCGATTAAAGTTTTACGTTATACGATAAGTTTGCTGTCCAAATGCTTTGGTTGCGCCAAAAGCAATAGAATCTTATCAAATCGTGAAAAATGTGATGTGACTCGATTTTATGCAGTCATAAACTACAACGAAAAAAAATTTTGATGGCGTTGTAAATGCACGAGGTCTGTTACAAAAAATAAGATGAATTTTCGTTTTTGCAAAAAATATTTATTTATTCATCAATTTCCATTTTGCCTCCATCCAAGTAGTCCCTCTTAGATATAATCCACTTGTGCTATCGTTTTTTCCAATCCTCGAAGCAGTTCTATAATGCACTTTTTGGTATGCCTTTGAGCTGTCTCAGCGATTTTGTTTTTGGCCCTGACTCTTTCATTGGTACGATTGGACTTTTATGCCATAATTATATACCCATGATTCATTTCCAGTTGTGACCATTTTAAGCAAATCGACGCCATTCAACAATTCCTGATCTATGCTCAAGCAACGACTCTTTTGGTCAAAATTCAGCAATTTTAAAACGAACTTTACTAGCCAAGCATCATTCCCACAATTTCCAAAAAAAAAAAAAATGTATGACATGAGCAGTTGGCTCAATTAACCAAAATATTTGGGTATACTGCAGATAAGCATCACGGTCCCGTACGTTGATCTCACGCTATTGCGAGAGATCACACCGTGAAACCAAACCAAAAAACTGTAGTTTGATATCAGATAATGGTAAAAATGCCTTGAACCTATCACAAATCTAGGGATTTCATTTCTATTTCTCAAAAAATATTTAACAACAGCTTTAAATATATTAAAAACGATACTATAGAAGAATTGCCTTAAAGAGATTAAACTTTCCGTTTTCGTATTTTTACTTTTATTTTGAATTCACGTATTTTTTGATAAATGTCAAAATAACAAAAAAATTGAAAGAGAGAGGCTTCAAGCTTTGGGTGTGTTCACGCAATGCATCGTAATGCATAAAATAATACCATATAATTTCAACGGTATATTGAACGTTATTGGAGTAGTCGTCACACTTGTAAATATGTATGTATGTGTTATACATCAACACTGTATTTATAAGGTATGTACTTCTATGGATGCTCGATTAGTGTTCGAATTGTATGAAGAATTGTTTATTGAGTTATCGCACTTTTCGTTATTTTAAACAAAAACGTGGCGGGCTGACATATACACACACATTATTAGAGGAGGGTCGACACGATCTATCTTGAGTAAATTTAGATGGCATAATTTGTGTGTTTTAAAATTATTACGAGACCAGAAAATTTACAAATTTATAAAAATTTTGAAACAACAAATATTCCTACCTACTGCTATTCACTGCACTGCATTAAAATTTTAAATTTTCGGCTTAGTTATTCATCGACATATTGTGCGCGTGGCAATGCTCCCGTTCCGCCCATCTGCAATGCAAACCTCTCATTAGTTTAAAGAACCATTATACTCGTATAATACTCTGTTACAACATGTTGTAAAAGCACTTGTATTACAACGGGTTTTGCTTTTCGCTGACACTAATGACAGGTAATCATGGAACAGTTATAATTACATATACATATGTGCAAAAGTAATAACTACATGAGCTCCAACGAATATCATTTTAGTGGCTAAATCCCTTATAAAAAATGTCGATGAAGTGAAAAACATATTCATTTGTATATTAGGCAGAGGATATGTGAAGAAGACAGTGTCTTTTTTAATTAAAGCTCTGTATAAAAAAATAAAATAATTTAATGTAAACCTATACTACTACTACCTACTCTATAATGTTAAATCAATTTGATAGATAGTAAAGTAGTGGTTAGAACTCTTTCACGAAGTTTAAAAATACAATTGTTTTTTTTTTTTACAAAAGAAATCAGCAATTTGAAACATACCACATTTAATAACTCTGTACGTACAGACAAAATTGAGTTAATTCTAAAATACATGAACGCACGTTAACAGCATTAATTTTTTATATCCGCAAGATGAATTCAAACGCAAGTATTTTCCAGATATGAATTTTTATGAAACTTTACTACGGCTACCCCATGATGAAACAAAATGTGGCAGGAAATACCCGAACTGAGAGCTGCAATAATTGTTTCAAGCGTTTTCTTAATACCAAAGAAAATGTGTTTTTTTTTTTTTTTTGTTGTTGGATTTGGCTCGTACGCATAGATCCATGATTTGTCACCTGTGACGATCTTATAAACGTCTTTTGAAGCACTGCGATCGTATTTCTTCAGCATTTCTTTACACCAATCCACACGAGCCTTGTTTTGAGCGATTGTCAAATTGTGCGGGATCCAACGAGAACAAACCTTTTTTACGGCCAGGTGTTCATGCAATATCGAATGTATGCTGGTGGGAGAAATGCATAGGCATGCCTCTATCTGAAGGTATGTTACATGACGGTCTTGCATTATCAGTTCACGTACGGCATCGATGTTTTCTGGCACAACGGCTGTTTTTGGACGACCTTCACGGAATTCGTCTTTGAGCGAGCGTCGGCCACGATTGAATTCGTTGTAACAGTTTTTCACAGTGCTATGGGATGGTGCTTCATAGCCATACAAAGATTTTAGTACATCGATGCACTGTTGTCGTGATAATCCACGTCGAAAGTTGTGAAAAATGATCGCACGAAAATGTTCACGAGTTAATTCCATTTTTTGGCCGAGATGAATTTTTTAATTCCCTGTAAATAAAACAATTCACGATTAAATGACAAAACGTTCTGAGTGATGTTATGCTAAAAAATGTCAAACTTTCCAATGGAAATGTCAGATTGCACCTGGCAACACTTAGTGTTGCCTAGTCCAGAAATATATATAGCAACCTACGTATTCAGGTATGGTTCCGTACTCATACGCCAAAATTGTTGCAATCAAACAAAAACTCTCAGAAAAGTAACAAGGATTTGACTCCAAGCAGCGATCCGCTTTTCTTGTTTATTTTATACAGTGAACAGACGATATTTTGAGTCCTTGGTGCTATTAAGCTGGCATAATATTATTCACAGTATGACTTCGTGCCAGAAATGAGTCTGTTCAGCCTTAAATTAACCTAACGTGGTTTGGTCCGAAAAACTATTATAATCGGTCTTTACTTTTCATTGGCAAATTTTGCCTTTATAAGAATTTAGTCCCTCTGATAAACTTTAAAGTGCTTATAAACTCAGTCAGAATCCGAGATGTTTCAATTAAATTAAGAAAAAATGTTTCAGTTAGCATGGCATACTATTTCAGAAAGTATACTTAGTGCTACAGATGCATACATTCACCCTTCCTATATGACTGTGCGGTTAATGAAGCTAAGTTATAAGGATTTGCACAAATTCATGCATTTTTTTTTTTTTATTTTTTACTTGCTTAAATTCACAGCTTAAGATAAAAATTTTTGAAATGGCCCACTGTAGCCGTTGAAGACATCCTACTTTGTCTGGAATGTTAACATACTGTTATGAAATTTTGCAAATTTAATTCTAAAATGCTAGCGAGCTTGCTATCTGGTCATATAATTAAATAATTTACCGTTATAATTCTCCTTGCATTAGTTAATGTCTACATTTTAATCTTACGGAGCAAATATTCGTTCAAAAGTAGCAAAGCTAGAATTAGCTAGAAAATTGCATTATCATTAGAAAGTTATTCACACATACAGCCAGTTGCAACTTTGGAATAATTCAAAAGATAACTAAGAGCGTATAAATTCGAACGACGCCGTTTTCTATAAACTCGACAAAAGTTACAGGATGAGTTTTACAACTTTTTATGAACCCAATCAGCAAATAGCTTATGTGTTAAATTAGAAATAAACCGTTCTAAGTGTTGCGTAGCTGATCTGATTATCTTCCGAAAAGATACTTATCTCTCTGTTATTCAATAAACGTATTCTTATCTAAATAGACGGACTTAGTCAATAGCGCCAGTATGTGTCATCGAACTTTTCGAGTTTTCAATAAATATTGGCAATTTCTATCACGACATTAAAAACAAAATTGACGTAGAATTCACAACAGATTATTGTGCTCTGGTTAAAAAAAAGCTCCATACATCTATTGAACGTTAAGCACTACCAATATGCACACATAAATAGCGGACTACACAATTTCTTTGAACAGTTAAGATAAAGTGTTGAAGCTAAGTGCATCTTATAAGTTTAAGTAGAAAGTTTAAGTAAAAACTCTTAAAAAATATGTACAGCATAAGTGAAATGAAGGAGTTGAGAACCCGCAACCATTGGCGTATAAGAGAATTAAAGAGAGCATCATTTATGATCGGTATTAACCTGAATGCTCAAACGAAGCTCAAAAGTTGGTGGAGAATGTGAGTTTATCCAGAGAGAAAAATATATTCATTTAAATATTCCTAAATGTCATTGTTAATAAGAAACTCCTGATTGTCACTGTACCATAGTTAAGAAAAATGTAAAAAAGAAGCCTATACCCTAGCCTACTAGGCGTAAGTGTGTAACATTTCGAAAAACGAAGAGGAGTTGGAGAGTTAGGTCAGGGTCGTCATAAATTTCGCCTTTTGACTTTATTACGTTTCCCGTACTTATGTCATTCCTAAGTTACCAGAACTAGTTTACTTCTAAGTTATAACTGCCAGCAGGTACGCGAAGTTCTCACGGTTTACTTCTTTATTTAGTTTTCTTGAAGAAATAAAACGTATATTATTTAATAATTAGACCAAGAATTTATTTTAATTGAAGATATAGGATTGCAAATAAATTTTAAAAATGATTTCGGGCAAGTAACACCGCGACTGGCTTGTACAAACTCAAGAGCCCCAATTTCCGACCACTGTTTTAGTGTGGCGTGCGTCAGCAATAAGGCGACTAATATTCAATTCCAAGGTGTCAATCGTCTCGGGCTTATCTGCGCATATAAGCGACTTCTAACAACCCCACAAAAATAGTCCAGCGATTTGGCATGATTCCCTCTGCCTATAGAGTACAATAAATTTGCTGGAATTGTTAGCGTTGTTCATGGTAAGTCTTTTCGTTATAAAATGGCTAAACAAACTGAGTATAAAGCAAGTAACAGCATTCAAAGAGGCCAACACCGAAAAAAGTATTGCCTCATTGGAAACTACACATCCGAAAAAACGCCCCTTGTATGCAAATTTTCGCTAGTTACAACAGTAATTGCCATATGTGAACTGTGCCCAAAAAATAAGGTGATTTGAATTTAAACTGGAAGGATTTGTAGATTAATTTTTTTTAGGTTGGTAGTACTGTCAGTCACATTTATGTCAAATTTCATTTCAAAATATTCATTAGTGTTTGAGATACGTGTCGTTTTGTGAGCTGCTAAAAGTGAGTTTTTCGTTTTTTGCTATGTCGAAATTTGTTGAGCAAAGAATTTGCGTTACATTTTGTTTACGGAATCAATTTTCTGCTGCGGATACGTTGAGGATAGTGCAGAAAGCCTTTGGTGATGAAGCTATGCCTAAAAACAATGTTTACAAGTGGTATAGTGAGTTCCAAGCCGGCCGTGAACGTGTCGAAGACGAAGAGCGTCCAGGGCGACCATCAACCTCAACCGACGAAGCTCACGTTCTACAAATCAAAGATTTGGTATTGAAAAATCGTTGATTAACAATTAGAGACCTTGTTGATGAAGTTGGCATATCGAAAGGCTAAGCCAATACTATTTTGAAGGATGTTTTGGGCCTCAAGCGCGTCAAATCTCGACTGGTACCGAAAACATTGAATTTTTTGGAAAAAGGCCGTCGCGTTGAAGTGGTGTCATGAAATGCATTATAACTAGCGATGAGACTTGGATCTATGCTTACGACCCCGAAACAACCGATCAATTGAGCGAATATCGTGCCAAAAGAGAGCCGAGACAAAAAAAATTGCGCCAAAGTCGCTCAAAAATCAAGATTGATTTGGAAGAATAAATAAAGAATTTTCAAAATAAATACAAGGTCATTTTATTTTTTGGGCACAGTAGTACGAGTACTTAAAAAAACCTCGGCATCCAATGTTCAAAATTCATTTCACTTCTCCAAAAAGATGAAATTTATTAATTTTGTTCAATGAAGCAAAATTCATAGTGTCTAGTTCTGACGATTTAAATATCCTCGCAACGTACTGACAATGTTCTATTAGAATTATGTATTCTGGAAAAAACGGATTGACATTCGGAATTTTCTCAATCGAACTACTTAACTTCCTTTGGTTTCCAATTTGGATGCGCAATTTTCAAGATTTATATAATATATGTATGCATACTCGGACTGCTAAAGTTATACAAGTTATACAAGTAATAAATAATTATTTTTCTTTTTTGCCAGCGTCAATGTTCTGTTCATAATTGCAAGTTGCATTGCTCTATATCCGCACTGGTTAATGATAAAAAAAGCACAAGGCGATATACCATTGATAGCTGAGGTAAGTAGAAATACCTTGATATGCATACTTAATATATTGATTGAAGCGACGCCGCCGAGTTTACGAGCGTCATTCCTAGGCATCAAAACTGTTGTTTTTTTGTAGATAAAATTGCAACTCATGAAACTCTTCGGGATGGTCTTCGTCCCAAATGCTTCAATAATGGTTGTTTACATATCCATTGAGCCAGAAATGGGCCTCATCGCTGAATAAAATTTGGCTCAAAAACGTCTGATTTTCTTTCAACTTTTCAAGAGACTACAGAAACTTGGGAAACTCGAGCGGCTTCAGTTATTGCACAAGCTGTGAGCCAAGTTTTCCAAATGTCATTTATGTATTCGGTTTGGGATAAAAGAATGCTGGGTGTCATGATGGGTGATGGTGTTGCGAATGGTATGCTCAGTAGGCCGATTAGGTGGACTATAAGTTGAGCGAAGGGTAGGAAACACATGCCTCACAGAACGGGATTTTTCGTAATAAAGTTGAACGATTTGTAAACGTTGTTTAGGGGTAATTCTCTTCATGATGAAATTTCAAAAAGTAACAAAGCAACTTGACGGTACTCTCGTGTGATCTGTTCAAAAAAAGATTACTGAAGAAAGCACTTCTACTTGGATCACACGTAACAAGTAGCAAATATTGTAGTATTAAGAAGAGGGCGTTAATATGTGGGTTTTCATTAGATTCCTTCCTTTTGTTAATATATTCACCAAAACTATTTTTCCTAATAGGAAACGGTACTTGAGGTAGTAACTATTTTTCTTGCCTTCTAAGTCCTTTCTAATTGGCATTAGGAACTCGAAAATATGTTTCATATTTCTGATGATGATGATGTGTGTTTTGAATAAAACTAATAAAAGACTTAACTTTGAAGACTTCTACCACGGCGCTGCAAACGACGACCGGCTTAATTAAAATGGCTTACTTGTTGTTCACTCAGCATAAATTTCATAAACTGCTTCGGAAAGCTGAATCACATGAACTGCTGCAGGGAATCGAAATCTTTCAAACAGGTAAGAATTTAATACTAATGGATTAGCGTCCGGTGAAGTGTTTTGGAGTGAATCTGTGGAAATATATAATTTTTTCTCAGGTATGCCAGTCAAAAGCGCTCTGAAGAAAGAAATTAATGCAATTATGGAAATCAATTGGAAACAGGCGAGGGGACAACTGCTATTCACTTTAGGAACCTGCATCTGCATTATGTCCAACTATTTTTTCTATGCATTCTTCAAAAACTTATATAATCACTTGCAAGGCACGCCAAATTATGTGCATATTCTGCGTATGTAAATATTATCTTCATAGAACTGAATAATTCGATTAACTAAAATATATTTCTTAATTTAAACAGCTTTCACTGGCTATCCGATGTTTCTGGACAAAGGAATGGCCTCTCCGTATTACGCAATGGACATGTTTTTCGGTGCTTGCTCGCTCCTGGTCGCCGGCATGAGTAAGTCCTACCCATCTATATGTATGTGGGTGCAAAATGAAGGCAAGGCTTAATTTTGGATAACACATTTTACAGGTGCCATTAGCTTCCAAGGTTCCTTCATGGTGCTTTGTAAGCATTCCTGTGCATTGGTCCAAGTGTTATGTCTACTGTTGGAGACATCCACGTCAACTCTGGTTCCAAAACCGCAACGTGTGGAATATTTGCACTACTGTATAATACAACATCAACGCACTCTTGAGTATGATTTAAAGACAAATATTTGTTGTGTTCTCTTAACTGTAATTTGCAAGAGCCTCAATTAGTTGGGCTGGGTTTATGAGGCTGTGATTAGACAAGTATATATAACATGTTGAAAGATTTTGGTACACCAAAAAAAGTAGCAGAAATTGTCTCAAGAAGTGGAATGGGATTATTCACAAGACACGTTATTTTGGCTGTAAAGCAAAGCTTGTTACAGAGTAGAAGTCAGTATATTGAATTATTCTTAAAAACCCAACCAGTACGAAGAGTAGATCCACTAAGTTTACACTTAATTCGTCAACTTAAAGTTTTAGCGGTCAGAAAAGTTCCGGATAACGCTAGAAATAACATAGAGAAAATCAATACGTATACATGTATAGATACGTGGATAGATAAACGGCAATTAAAATAATAATCTCACATCGCATTGCGTCAGAGAATATCCTTAGAAGCAGGGAGGTAGTAGAAAAAGTAGCTGTCGGAAAGTGGTTGCATATATACTGAGTTTCCGGTCCCAAGAAAACGAAATAGCTGATGACATTGCCAAAAGAGTCATCAGTGGCTGACAGAGGGTTGAAGGTTAGATGGAATGCAGGATCGCCAAGATAATGTACAATGTAGCGGGAGGAAAACAAGCATGATTTTTACTAAGGCGGCCTCGAAAAGACTGCAGGACGGTTGTTGGTCCAGTCACAGATCACAATTTACTGGTACCACATATAAAGTATAGTGATGTAGGCATGAGAGAGAGACTCCAGGACATTGGAAACATACTCAGTATCATAGGAATACCAATTCGCCGTTAAATCAAAGGTGAGACAAGACCAGGGGCAGGCTTCTTTTGCAGCAATCTCTTCTGACCGACAAATCCATTAGCTTTCTAGTTCACAGCCAAGCGACAATAAATGCTATCTGGGTACCTAGTCAGATAGCAAAAGAAGGAGATGATAAGGCCATAAGATCATATGAATGCCCGCTTCAGTCGGCTGAGACTCCCAACGCTCTTACCTAAAAACAGTTAGGGTGGAAAAATCAGACATTTTGTCAAGTTCACTGAGTCAAGTTGACTGAGTTGTTAATCAGTACTTAATTGTTTACAGCTTGGTAGTTCAATGGAACTATTAATGCTTTAATAGACCGCCTGCACACTATAAACCCCACACTTTTTTTGGTTTTTCCCATTTTCTATTATTTGCTATGCCTTAAGCGGCTTTTACATCCTTGTAATGGAATTTTATAGAAAAAATATATGGATTTTTAGGTTTATCAGCGAGGTCAATCAGCTTTTCAGACACATTTGTCTTTCCCAATTTCTGCATAGTCTGGCAATTTACAGCTTTGTACTCTTCGAGATGAACTTTGGCTTGGTAAGTGATACTGAAATTGACAATTCTTTAATAAATAATAAAACATAATCCATCTACATATTTATATCTTATTGTAGGAGTCAAATAAAACTACATTTATTCGCATGTTAATGTATTTATGTTCTGCTACAACATGTGATTGCATGCACTACGTCAACGGACAGTTCCTGGTCAACGAGGTGATGATCTAATATCCACATTATACGAGTATACCATCCGTAAATATGTTTATATGTTTTCAGCTGGAAAAGGTTCCGTTAGCTTGTTATAACTGTGAGTGGTACCACGAAACAGAAGCCTTCAAGAAGACATTGAAAATGATTATTATGCGCTCAAACAAAAAATTCTGTTTCCAAATATCCTGGTTCACAGTAATGTCCTTTACTACATTGATGGGTGTAAGTAGATAACAAATGTACCTTGCCCTTTCACTATTCAAAACGTACTGATAAGTCATATCATGGAAAACTGTATATAAAAACGCGTACGAGGGCTGCTATATATATTTCTGGCCTAATAATGAAAATAGGCATATTTATCAACGCAAATGTTTTTTTTTTTTTTCTCGTTGGATTTGGCTCGTCTTGGAAGACCCACACGGTCGATTGCTGTTTTGTTTCGGGCTCATACGCATAGATCCATGATTCGTCACCTGTGACGATCTTATAAACGTCTTTTGAAGCACCGCGATCGTATTTTTTCAGCATTTCTTTACACCAATCCACACGAGCCTTTTTTTGAGCGATTGTCAAATTGTGAGGGATCCAACGAGAACAAACCTTTTTTACGGCCAGATGTTCATGCAATATCGAATGTATGCTGGTGGGAGAAATGCATAGGCATGCCTCTATCTGAAGGTATGTTACATGACGGTCTTGCATTATCAGTTCACGTACGGCATCGATGTTTTCTGGCACAACGGCTGTTTTTGGACGACCTTCACGGAATTCGTCTTTGAGCGAGCGTCGGCCACGATTGAATTCGTTGTAGCAGTTTTTCACAGTGCTATAGGATGGTGCTTCATAGCCATACAAAGATTTTAGTTCATCGATGCACTCTTGTCGTGATAATCCACGTCGAAAGTTGTGAAAAATGATCGCACGAAAATGTTCACGAGTTAATTCCATTTTTTGGCCGAGAAGAATTTTTTAATTCCCTGTAAATAAAACAATTCACGATTAAATGACAAAACGTTCTGAGTGATGTTATGCTAAAAAATGTCAAACTTTCCAATGGAAATGTCAGATTGCACCTGGCAACACTTAGTGTTGCCTAGTCCAGAAATATATATAGTAACCTATGTATCCGCGTGTATATTCAAATAATAATGTTGGACTTAAGTTGGCAGTTTTAGAACTCCAATAACATCTTTTACGACATTTCCTTGAATCAGCAGCTTCAACCACAGAAACTAGACTTCCTCCAAGACATTTAGTCTCCTCTAGCATGGCAAGATCCTCGGCAGTTCCTTCTGATTATAGTTTACATGAAATTATAATACATTTGCAAAATGGATTGGTTATAAGCTAGAAAAGCCAAGCAAAAACATACTGTGAAAGATTTAGATATCGCTTCCTTAAACTACTTAAATGTCAATAATTTCGTTTTGTATTTCAGATATTCAAAGCGAGCGGATCATATTTTGTACTACTTCGAGATATTGACGAAACTTAAAGCGGTTTTATACGAAATACAAATTTTCTGCTTTATGTTTTCAACTAATGTGCTAGTTTAAGTAATAACAAATTCATATATGTACATAATTTTCGTTTGAATAATAATTATTTTTTCTTTTATTAGCTTCGCCTGTATGTTTGTATATTTGTAACTACATCTAAAAGCACAACTTGACATTATTCAGATATACTGGAGAACATGTTTGCAAGGAATTTAATAAATAACTCAAACACTGTATATGCATAAAGCAAACCTGAAGTTTGAAATCCTTATCAATTTTTTTACACTAGGTAAAGTGTGGTATATACTCTTTTGCACGAAAAACACAGAAACTTCAAATCTAATGGGGAATGCTTACTGTCTTTCGTAAGACCATTCTTTGATATTTATTATTTTAACATTATTTCTTTAAAATGTTGCCCACGATTACTTCTCAGATGGTCCATCCGCTGAGTTCACTTTGCGATGACTGGTTCGAGCATTTCGACTGGTAATTGGCGAATGACACACGTGATGTCTTTCTTCGCTTCAGAATCGAAGCGGGATTGTCTACATAGTCTTTAGACTTCACACATCGAGACATGGAAAAGTCTAACAGTGCGATATGTTCACAAGATCTTCAATGTGAAATCTTCTGCTCACCGAAGTGTTCTCTCAATAAATCCATTGATTGGTGCGATGTGTGAGAAGTGTCGCCGTCTATTTGAAACCAAATGTCGTCGTGATCACGAGCTTCAATTTCAGGCAACAAATAGTAGGTACTTTTACGGGCGCCATTGATGGTTACGTTCCCACCGCCATGGTTTTTGAAGAAATATAGACCGATGATTTACCTACTCGCAAATCAAACCAAATCGAAGTGGCAGATCTTGAATCTCTTCAGGTTGCTCTTCGTCACAAATGCGGCAATTTTTACTCGTTTACGTACCCATTCAGCCAGAAATGGAGTTTAACGCTGAACATAATTTGGATCGAAAACGTCGGATCTTTTCAAGAGCGGCAGTCCGAGTTGATGCTCACATCGCAGAATAGAATCTCCCCGCTGCTATATTTTCTTCACTGCGTGCTGGACGAGGTCTATTCTGTCGAATATTGTTCGATAATGAATGCTGGGACTGTGGGGTGGGTGTTGATGTTGCGAATAGTACGCTCAGTAGGCCGATTATATTGACCATAAGTTGAACGTGAATTTTCGTAATAAATTTGTCAACGTTGTTCAGGCGTAAGTTTGCTGAACAAAAACAACATGTCACCTTGACACGACTCACGTCTGATCTATGAAAAAAGGTTACTGAAAAAAGTACATCTACATGGATCACCCGCTATTACATGTTAGTAAGGTATTTCTATACTTTGTATTGTGGTAAAATCAGTTGGTAAACCGATGCATGACAGCATTATGAAAAGAAGGTGAATGTTAATAAATAAATTAATTAATAGTTTCTACAGAAAATATTTTATACTTTCCCATAAAAAATAATGACTCGACTTTAACAACATTTTCGTATTTTCTCCATTAAACTTGAGCACAGGTATGTTATCGGTGCTACCTCAATGGATACCCTCGCAAAATGTTGTTACAGAGTGTAGTACTTTTGTTCACCTAACTGTTTTCTGTATCAGCTAGTAGGCAAAGATATTGAGTTAAACATATTGGTTACTCAATTTACAATTTACATTGAAAAAGTTTTATCGCGCAAAACAGTTTTTTTGTAATCCTTGGGTGAAAATATTTTATTCTATATGGAAAATATTGAATTTAAAATTTTTTAAAATTCAGCTCTCGCAAAAAGAAAGTAAATTTCTGAGTTGCCAGTTGGAATTCCCGAAAAATTAGAGACAACCTGCATTTACTGATTTACTTCCACTACAAAATATTTTTCTTCGTATCTAACTTATTTAGATATATTAAAATCAAGCTAACTAACTCAAATGATTATGTCACATCAGTTCAACCGAAGAGGTCAAACTTAATTCAGTAACCAGAGATAAAACCACGGTTAAGATGTTATAGCATTTTTAGTAGTTTTCAACATCGAAAGTATCGTGCCGGTCATCATCTGATTCCACCTGTTTTCTAGTTTATCAAGAGGTACTCGAAAGACTTTCTCTGAGGAAGTTTGGTTGAGCGCGCTTAGGCGTTTGTGAAATATTCAAGTCATTTGTTAATTAGGTCAATTAAATATAAATTAGTATGTTAATGTTTTAGTGAAATTAAGTGAATACATGTTTTATAATATGAAGTCAGAAGATACAAAATGTGATGGTAACTTAACCTTCGTAAATAATGAATTTTAATTCTTTCGCAACATTCTAATACAAGTTTAGTCAATACCGAAATTTTACCGGGCTTGCATTGCAAATCGCCAGAGTATGAAATGTTCGGTTACAACCGAGCTAGTCATTTCTTACGTTTGTTTGTATTACTGTAAGTGAAAGCCTTGTGGCATGTAGGTAACAGGTAACGGCTGCTTGAGTGGCTGTAGTGGCCAGTTTTATGCAGAATAAACCCAATTATGCGCTAAGTAAAATAGCATTACTACTTACCAAGACTACTATTTATACTATTTTTTTTCTAGAATTTGTGAAGAGCTGATAGCTTACGAATGGTACTGGCACTGTTCAGTAATATACTCTTTTGAACTACCACATGAACAAAGGCATTATGCTGTTAATTAAGAATAAAATGTACTCTACTGGTGGACTATACATACACTCGCTTCTCTGCACAAATAAAATCAAAGTAAGCTCTGACGCTACAGCCTTGTTTATGTTTGTGTGTCCGTTCCCTTAATGGAATTACACTGTGGTATAATATGTGTTTAATTACTATATACACCTATACATATGTCATATTTACATGAACAGCAGTGTTGTTTCAGCCATGCCCATGTCTAAAATATTACAGCACTGCTTAATGCCCAGCAAAATTTAGTAGTGAACAGCAAGAGCACAGTAAGATGCATTTTAAATTGTTCTGAAGTACTCGAATATTTTACAATACTCAAGCTCATTGTTTGAATTTTTTGCTATTGGTCATCTCTTTATTATTTGTAATATTGAAACAGTGGAAGCAAACGCTGCAATAGATAACTACTAGAATAAGAAAATTTGTTAAAGAATTGCATGTACTCGGTTGCATTTCCTTTTTTCCAGAGTACATAATGGAAAAAAACAGGGTGTCCTTTGGGTTAAGGTATATCGAGTTCACCAGACATACCAGGAAATCACTCCCATCTACTTATGTAGTAGATTGCCATCAAGTCTATTACGATTGGCAAAATTCTGCTTATTTATTTCCGACTCCAGAGATTAAGTGGAATTTCCGAAGATATTGCCGATATCGCTCATATCTTTCTTTATATATAAGAGTTCCTATAAGATAACGTTCTGCACGACGTAAACTTCAGCTATAGTAGTTCAGTATTAAACTGAGTCTCTACCTCAAAAATTTATATAATGACATTTAATTGAGACTTTTTGCCTCACTTTGAAATATGTAAATACAAGTATGAGTAGAATGCATAGAGTATTCTCGTAAGGTTCGTTGTAATATGGAAAATTCAAATCCCATGTAGATGCATTTCTATAGGTGATTACTTGTTCACCCGGCATAGTAGTCATCAAACCGTTATAAACCATTTGAAGAAGATTGGAGTCACTAAGAAGCTCGATGTATGGGTGCCACACGAAATGATTCAATAAAAATACCGCAAGACTTTTTTGACAACCTAATATTTTTCTTCAGTAAGGGTTGCCATTTCATCATGGAAATATGTATATACGATATAAATTTTGCACTTGAAAGTTAAATAACGATTATTTATAACATAGTAACGTTTATCGATAACAAATACTCTGAGCATAAACATTCGTAGTATTCGTAATTAAGGCAATGCGAATGAACATTTGAAGGCATGAATGAAATTTCAAAACAGCTGAATGCTATTCAAGTAATTGAGTGATAGAGCGCGAGAAAAAGAGCAAGTGAGAGTCATCAACACATTTCGAATTCGTCTCAATGAAAATGTTGCTTACCATGAAATGCTACTCAAAAGCAACATGAATGAGTTGTTGCAACTCAGCAGTGACGTCATAGTGAAAAGCACTTGTCTACACTGTAAAGAGATGCTATAAAAAATATTAAGGAGGTTCATACTTTACTTGTTTAGAATGACTGGCTACCTGCATGCGAGCTGTGATGGGATGATGAAGGGAATTTTCGCGTTTTGGAAAAAAAATTAAAAATTTATCGATATTAATGTTTTTGGCTTCACAAAATACTCCATTCGATGTTATAAACTAATGACAGCGATTCTTCCAATCGTCGAAATACTGCTCAAACTCGATTTTTGGGATAGTCTTTAGCTCTTTCTGCGATTTCCATATATAATATCTTATAACACGATGACTGTTTAAGGTTCTTGGAAATATGTAGGAAAAAGTCACTTGGGATCAGTTTAATCATGCGAACAGGCAAGATAAGAATATCAAGTTTGAAAAAATATGAAGGCATTAACC
Source organism: Bactrocera zonata (assembly GCA_037783105.1). Classification (NCBI taxonomy): domain Eukaryota; kingdom Metazoa; phylum Arthropoda; class Insecta; order Diptera; family Tephritidae; genus Bactrocera; species Bactrocera zonata. The sequence continues at coordinate 47,554 of JBAWJQ010004781.1, forward strand.
TTTTTAGAAAAAGTGAAGGCGACATAAAATTTCTGATGGTTTAGATATTTTCATTAACGTTTATTGGCACATGGGCTCCCATAACAATACTTGTATTATGATATATTTCTAAAAACTTATAATTATTTTATTATGAAATATAAACGCGTTTCACATATAGTCTAGGACTATCTTTCTCTTTTTAAGTTACCTATAACAAACGTGTCCGTTATATATTTTGATTCATAAACAAAAATCTTTTATTCGAAAGTGAGAGGCTTGTTCAAAAATGCGCTCGCACTAGCGTGAAAGCTGTAGCTTCCCATCAAACCTTGATTGCGGTTGCGCTGTGCTCCAACAATGATAGAACATTCGCACTCATTCGTAGCTAAATGCCGGCGATTAAGGATCTTCGAATTTGTATTTGTCATCAGTTGTCTTCCAGCCTCCGACAGCGTCAGTTCGTCTGCGAACTGTGTGAAAAACGAAGTTGGATGCATCGTTTTATTCGAAAATCTAAAAAAAGCACAAAAAGTCAAAAGCGAAACAAAAAAGCGTCTACCAACCGGTGTGTGAGTGGTAATGTGTGAAAGGTTACAAAGAAATTAATTATATTTCGATGACTTGTGGTTTTATTGCTCGCATTTGCATGTGGTTTAACAGTGCTATAATATTTGGTACATACTCTTGTATGATTGAAAATCGTAAAAATAAAACGAAATTGAGAAATGTGGTGCACCGCTGTTAGTATTATAAGTGTTTATGCTGTCATTTCGAAAGTGCTTATGCACATTTGCAAACACAAGTGCAGCTGTTGTCATGATATTATTCACTATTTCCTTATTTATTTGCCAGCGGAATATTTTTATTGATTATGAAAAGCATTTGGAGCTTATGTTTAATAATCAACTTTTTACGAAATTACAAGGCGTCTTTCTGCTTCAATGCAGCTTTTTGCACGGTCCAAAAGCATGTCGAACGAGTGTTTTGGCTCGTTGGCCGGTATGGCCGCCAGTATGCTGGTGCAAGCCTTGGAATGGCCTCTACGTCTGTATAAGGCTTTATTTTCATGGGCAAATGTATTTTTCCGAAAAGGAAGAAGTCGCACGGTGCTATATCTGGGGAATACGTGGAGTGGTTAATGGTTAAAATGTGATTTTGGGTCAAATAATCGGTCACAAGAGTCGATCGATGAGACGCAATTTTTGGTCGTCAGTCAATTTGTGCGAAACAAACTGTACACACACCTTTCGTAAGCCCAAATGTTCGGTCAAAATGTGATAAATCGATGTTTTGGAGATGTTCAATTTAATTTCCATGAATTTCAATGATGATTTCGGCTCATTTTTATTGATTTCACGCACAGTTTCGATGGAATTTCTGGTGTTCACGGATTTTGATTGGCCCACATGTTGATCGTCATTTAAGTTCTCACGACCACCTTGAAAACATCGAAACCACTCTGCTACGGGATAAGCAATCATCGCCATAAACTTGTTTCATCAATTGAAACGTTTGGTAAAAGTTTAACCAATTTTAAAGCAAAATTTAATGTTGGCTCTAGTTTCAAAAGGTCCTGTTTACTTTGGAACAAATCTTGTATATAGAAATATATTGCATTGATTTAGGTTGCTGTCATTTAATGTTTGGCTTGACGCATGGAGCCGCATATAGTTTAAGAACTTTTATTTACTTTTGTTTTTTTGTATATTGAGTCAGAATAATGTCGCAAGCAAGTTTATATTGCTTAGAAAGTATAGATATATATTTGAAGTCTTAAGCGCTACCCTGACAATCATCAATTGAAATATAGTACAATTACTTTTATGTATACTACTTCAAAATAATTTAGTATATGAACTTTACAAATTTAAATTTGAATATGGCGAGATATAAACAAAAGTAAAATATAACTCAACGAAAATTCCATATATTATTTTTACAAAACCAATTTTCTTGAACTATTCTTATTTCGTTTAGTGAACTTGTTAATTTCATTCAAATGTTTTTTAATCGAATTTTATTACAACATTAGATCTAACTAGTTATTCTTTATTAATTAAATACAAATTTTGAATTGGAAAGAAAAAAAATTATATTCAAAGGATTACCAATTGCCTTTCACACATTTATGTAGATTAACTTTCTGGCAATTTATGAATACCATGCCAATAGAAACGTTCATATTTTAGACCAAACCACTGAGATACTCAATTTTCGACTTCCTTACCTGTTTACTGGTAATATTGTTTTACCCAGCATTTTGAAAAATGTCATTGCTGTTGTAATTATTAATGTGTCGCAAGAGATAGGTCATAAAACTTACATAACCGAATAAACCAAAATTTTTGGCTGTGTTAGAACAAGTAGGTACGTAAGGAATTGGTCAAAGCCACAGTGGAACTTTGAATTTGTGTTTATTGCCCATAATGTTTAATAATAGCAATTTTGTAAATTTCTTAAGTAAATTATTCAACTAACCGATACATTAATGGTAAATGATGGTTACATCTTAGCGCCATCTTTTGACCATAAATTGTGGCTTGTCTCAACTGTTACAGAAAGATATCTAATTAAATAGCAAACTTGTCTAACATATTAGGCACCGTAAATAAATGAGCGTTTTCAGAGAAGAAACTAATATTGCTCCTTCAAGTTGTATGGCAGCTATATACAATAGTTGTCCGATCTAAACAATTTTTTTGAAAATTTCCCCATTACTTTTGCCAATAATCTGTGCATAATTTCGAAAAGTTATCTCATAAAATGAAAAAGTCGCCCATACAAGGCCTTGCTCCTGATCGTTTAGTTTATATGGCAACTACACTCCAAATGCGATGCCTTTATTTAGTAACATACCCACTCAGCTTCTTCGCAAAACATAATTTTCTTTGAAAATATATTTACCAAATGTGTTACGTCTTTAATGGTCGTTCGCCTGCAGTTCTTGGACGAGTTGGGAGATGGAAGTCGGCAAACTAAGTTCCTTCCGCATAATATTCCACAGAGTGCATGCGTATAGCTCTACTTTTTGCACATAATGGCGGATGGACACATTCGGATCTTTTTCGATACTTGGCTCCACAGCAATAGCGCCTTTGATAATGCGGATTTTATTCTAGAGTAAACGTGATTTGAAACCAATCCAAGGTAGCTCGAATTACCGACTCAGCTAAGCGATTATATCGGTCGATGCGAGTGGCTATGGGTCACACGAAGCGAACCATAAGTAAGGCCCTCACTTCAATATCACCCTATATTTAAGAAGATTATGATCTCTTGCTTATCCTCTAATTTACCTATTTCCAATTTATGTACAAGGTCTGTCGCAAAAGAAATAGAACTTTTTAAATATAACTGTTTCTGGTGGCGCCACCTATTGGTGGGTATATGAAATAAAAAATATGATCTCTTGTTGACATTTCGTAAAAATTTTAAGACAATTGGATAACTACAATCGATGTTATCGATCAAAAAGTGACAGCAGCTTTTGGTCATCGGTCGTAAAATGCATTTTGAACAAAGAGCAAATATTAAATTTTGTTTTAAACTTGGGAAAACGTTTACTGAAACATTTCAAATGATGAAGAAAGTTTATGGTGATCAGTGCCTGTCCCATAGTAATGTGCATGAGTGGTTTAAGCGATTCCAAGATGGTCGTGAGGACCTCTGCGACAATCAGAAGTCGTCTTCAGAAATCAAAAATAAATATAATGTTGATTTGTTTTTACGATTCCGAGAATATTGTACACCGAGAGTTCGTTCCACCTGGCTAAACAGCGTCTTTTGTCACGCATTCGTCGTGCTCGACCACAATACCGTGAGGCAGGGTGTTGGCGCCTGTTGCACGATAATGCGCCGTGTCATCTGATTTTTTGACAAAAAACTCCATATTAACCATTAATCACTCACCCTACTCACCTGATCTGGCACAGTGTGATTTTTACCTATTTGGAAAACATCATTTGCCCATGAAAGGACACTGGTTTCAGGACATTTCAGCTATCCAAGAAGCGACGACCTATATTCTTAAGATCATTCCGAAAAATGACCTCTAACACTCATTTGAAATGCTAATTGACCGGGCTAAACGCTGTATCGAAGCACAAGGAAACTACTTTGAATAAAAAAATATAACTTTTGAAAAATATCAATTTTTTGTTGTTTTTTTAACAGTCCTGTTTCTTTTGCGACCTTGAAAATATATATGCTGGACTCTCAACTGGATTTCTTTCCGGCAAATTTTGGTGCTGTGAGTGAGAGGTTCCATCAAGACATTTTCTTAATGGAGAAGCGTTATCAAGGGAAATGGAGTCCAGGAATGCTTGCAGACTATTGTTAGGACTTACCGGAAGCCAAATATTCAAGAAAATCATAAGTATTTATTAGATATTAGGAAATAATTCTGTAAGTGTGGCTGAATTTTGTACTTTTAACGAAAATTTATGTTTTGATGTCACAAGAAAACATGAAGTGTACATTTTTTTCATTGATATATTATTATTTCGTGGCCCTAGTATATTAAAATTTTGATATAAATTTTCATGTGACAAAAAAAAATTACAAATTTGTTGACCAGTGTTATTTGCTCATTTGCTTGGCACGTTGTGATACGACTTTGATCATCACATCCATGTTGATGCCACAGAGTCTATCCACATTAGGGTTATTTCTTCAATTATTTCAACTACATTTATCCGTTTATATCACCTTATCTTTATCGTCTTTTTCCTCTTAAACTTTCTCGTAAATATTATCGTAAATATTCTTCGTAAATATCAATGAAGCTTTCTACAATAAAAACGATCACACACGGTACGCAGCGCAGTACAACAGGCAGACCGGTTCGCCCGTTTCGCCCGGTGTGGGGAAGATTAAACCCAAATAAAGAAGAAAAACACATACTATATATATGTTTGTGCGCCGAATTATTTATTTTATTCTTGGACGTTACCATCAAATGAAAAGTCTGGCAAAGCTAAGCCCTTGCCATGTGAAAGAATATCATAAGAAAGTAGTGGTGAAAAGTAAAAACGCTTAAAGATAAAAATTTCGTTTTGGAAACTAATTTAATATTAGTATTCTTAAAGCTTAAATCAAACGTAAAACATTTCTTAATTTTCAATTAAAACCGTGGCTGAATTATGTATTTTTCCCATGTATATAACATAGGATTTTCTGATATTTTACAATAAGTGAGTAACTCTACAAATTTGAAGAAAATGATTTCCACTTTATGAAAAAGATTTTAATATTTTGTTCCATAAAAAATTTCATTAAAAGTTATACGCAATTGAAATTACTATTCCATGTATTGACCATTCACATGGTACCCCACGTCGTATGAGCAACATAAAATGTAAACACTTTTACGAATGCGGAAAAAATCAACTTTAGAAAAACGCACACCGTAAAGTACATATACGTAAGATTGTAAAACTTAAAAATAAAATCGCATCTACAGGTGCCTTGGCGAATGAATTCCAAGTACTGAATTGTCACAAGTACCAGCTGAATACTGAGTCAAATTCTAGGAATTAAATTGAATTGACTTTATGTTATAAAAAAACTATGGTTAAACGGATAAATTCATAGAAAGTATTTAGAAAAGAGAAGAGAAAAGCTATTCAGATTTTCCAATCAACTAAGCCAGTTTTCACTTGGAAACTGTTCAAGGAAGATGGTTTACTGCAGTTAAACCTTACGAAAAGAGTATTACATAAAAACCTGGCCACAACTCCGTGCGAACATACTCATATGTACACGTATGTACTATATTTTTTTGCACCGCATCTACCAGTCCGTATTCCATGTTCAATTAGCTTGAAAATATGGTTTTGATGTGTGAAGCGCCAACAAAATCAATCGATAGTTGAGTGGAATGTTTTTGTTGGCAATAAAAGCTTATGACTCTATTTCGAAACATACATTATTTTAAGGTTAAGCGGTTCTTAGATAAGGCTTTGCGCCAAATTATTTATTGCTATCGAAACATGTGTCATGAATTTAGTGAATTCATCACAATTGAAAGGGTTGGTTTTGGCTCACTTAAATACGACATGCTTCAGGGTGAATGTTAGACTTGACAACCATCAATTTGTTCTCACGATTTGCATTGTTTTTATTGTGACAATGCGAAATGAATCTAGCGTTGAAATGTTAACGACACATTTGACAATACCAAAACAACATTGGCGCCACCATCTGGTTATTGCGGTGTAGCCACATGACTTTTAAAAAGGTCAACTAATTCCATTCAGGGTTTTTTCTAATGTGTGAGCAAATGTACATATGTATGTATATAGATATTTTAGTTTAGATTTAAGTTTCAGTAGCATTTGTATACATTCATGTCATACACATATGGAGTGTGATGTCCTTTATTTTATGTCTTGTCATTAAAATCATAAGGGTTTCCAGGGCTATGAAGGTTACTTGCGGCAATATACATTTAGAGTTATACGAGTATACGTGAGATGATTTAAGACATGATTGGGCTCAAGAATTTTGGGCAAGGCGTCAACCTGACAGACCTGATATATCTGTTCACCTAATAGTTGTTTGTGGTCTAGTCATAATAGGACATACTAACCTTAAATGTATGTAACATACCCACCTTTATAAATATGCGTAGAAGCGAAGTCTTAGACCTAACCATATGTAATAAAAGAGCGTTAGGCCTAGTATCGGATTGGCGAGTCTCTTAAGAGCATAGGTACATCGACTTCAAAGTAAATATCGATGGCTTAGAGCAACCAATGCCCAGGAATAGATCCAAAACCAACTGGAATTAATAAGTAACCAAACTGGTTCGCTCTATAATTACACTCTCAGTACCAGCACGTTAAGTTCCGTGCCAGATATAAACTTAGCTGTAGGAAATGTCAAACAATACATCATTGGTGTCTTTGGAAAAAGCATGCCCTCTTCGAAGGGTGGGTTCCACTACAGCCAAACCAAGGATGAATGGAAAACTAAAAAACCTTTGACGGTGCTCTCGTAGGACTTTTAACAAGGCTAGGTGATTTAATAATAACGAATATTGGAATGCATATCAGGCTACATTCTGTGAATACAAACGCAAACTCAGAATAGCAAAACGCAATTCATTGCATTTATTCTGTGATCAAGTGCACACCATAATTGATAAGGAAAAATTAAAAGGAAAAAAATGTGTTGAAAGACCACATGCAGACCGCATTACTGGTTGACAGCAGGATATTTAACATGGAGGATTCTGTAAAGATATTATTAGATACTCATTTTTCACGGTCGGATGCGAGACATTTCAACCTGTCATACTACCCAGGTAGGATAACGGTCTCATATTCACCCAAAATGGATATCAAAGCATTTAAAAATTTCAAACGTTTTAATGCAGCCGGTACGGATGGTGTATTTTCCGCTCTACTACAGACCAGTGCAGATCTACTGTCCAACCGCGTTGCTAGCTTGTGTCTGTTTAGGGTACACTCCAAGTAGATAGCAGAAAGTCAAAGCTATTTTCATCGAAACCGGAAAGAAAGCATCCTTCCTACTAAAATCTATGGAGGGATCTGCGACGATCTTATCAAATGACAAATGACAAGCTTATTGAAGCTCAACCAGCATGCGTATATCAAAGAAAGTCGGTGGATACCCCCTTAATGAGGTAGCAGGGACAATCGAAGATTCCTTAGAAAAACGAGACTTCATCCTAGCGGCCTTCACTGATGGCAGAAGATGCATTTATAATGCTACCATAGCTGCACTGTTATCGGCTTTTGCTTCCTTTGACATTAGCCAGAACCTGTTGGCCTGCTTAAATCATATACTGAATAGACAAGCCATCTCTTGTGGCACCCCGAAGGCATATTATCACTCTTGCTGTGGGTCACCTTGACCAACGAATTATTACTTCTCCTTGACAGGGAGGACTTCCATGTTTTGGGGTTGGATCTTAATCGCATATCTCGGTGGGATTTACAACCACACTTGAGTAAATCCGGATAATACCGCGCCTACTGCCCGCGTAACGGTTATGTTTAAAACTACTAAATGCGCAATAACTCACTATGAGCTTGGAATCATTAATTTTTGAGTCAAATTACATATCACACAAACTACTCTACCAATTTCAATCAAATTCGGTACGTAGAGTTAATTTGACAAGGCTATTGGCTACAGTGTGAAAATAATAAAATCTATTTCTTCACTTTAAAGTTGACAAATCAAACAGTCAGGGAGTAAGAAGAAAAATTAGTACATAATGGTCGAAATTTGACCATGACTTATCAACCCCAGATACTGGATATATGTATCTGATTGCCTATGGCTGACCTTTTACCGAAAATAGTGCTTAACCTCCGTAAAATATCAATGAAACTTATAGAACGTATTTTCCTATAACAAGTCGCGTCTATTGACTCATTGCCGATCAGTAACAGCCCAAAATTTGGTCTTTGTGGCGACAAACAGGCTGGAAAACTTTCTGTGTTGTTTGCCGCAATCGAAAGTCCGCCACTAAATCGTAGTTATTTATAAGTAAAAGCGAAGCCGGAAAATTATAGCTATGACGCAATACTGTGTTTCTATTTTCGTTTTTGTTGTGCAGAAGCAATTACTTCAAATTTGCAAAATCGCGAATATTTATGAGCATAGGTAACGCTGAACTGGCCTTGCGCCTCTACGAGGCATGGAAGTTTAACGGCATTTTGTGGCGCTGTAAATTTTAACTAAAGTCAGAGTGTCAGACCTTTGTGCGGCTGAGTCACACAGCTGGCGCCCACTCGATTTATGTGGTTGTTTATACGTACATTACAGTTCCTCTCCATACGTGGGAGCGCCACATACATACTCTCGCACATATTTACAAGCGCTAAAATCGTGAAAATCTGTATATATGTAAGGTCAAGGTCGTCATTTGACTCATAATTCTCCAACGGATATTCTTAAGTGGGATACTGCGTGATAAATATTATGACTTTAGGTAAATAGTGACGCACGTAATTAGTTTGTTTGGAATTATCTAAAAGTCAAGCTCAAAAACGTGCATGTTTTCTTTTACCAAAAGCCTTTCTCAAAACAAAAAAAAGCATTCTCAAGCTTTAGATGTTAGAGATTTAAATATATTTTAAATATTATTTTTTGCTCTGAATATATGAGAAAAACTGTTAAATCTAAAACAAACTAGCTTTCTAATTCTTAATTATGTGTTAGAGATTAAAATTTGTCTTATTTGTTTTTGTATAAGGTCATTGGGATCAAATTTAAAACTAATTTGTAACCGGTTTTTGAATGTCACGAACTTTAAGAGTGACTTGATATTTAATTCTAAAACTTCGTCTAGCCCTTTGAACTATGAAACCCCTAGATATTTCAGACGAGTTCTAGATAGTGCAGGAAATTGGCATAGCAGTATCTTTCTTTTGCCTACTTCGCTGCACTTTCTGCATGTAATCAGCTATTTCATTTCTGGATAAAGTGTGAAGGTATGCGATCTATGTTATCCACCGATTCCTGCCTATCGAGCTAAGCTCGAAAGTTATTTTGGAAAATTCACCTTACGCCGCCAATCATGCAGCTGATTTCCCTGTTGAGCTTTCCACTGCAATGTCGATTGGTGGAAGGTTGAGAAACCTTCCAAGTACAGCCGTTTGAGTGGTTAGTGGCTCTTTATTATTTAGTGATATTATATTAACTTTAGCAAATTGTAAAAATTTAATTTTGCATTTCTGTATATTTTTATTTACTTATTACAGGCACTCACTTGTGAGTTGATTAGACTAGTATCCAATGGCAAAGAAATTTGGAGCGTCAAAGGAACATAAGAGAACAATAAGGCAAACTGACGCTGTTGGCAAGCAATTGAGAACTCTACAGACTCACTTTTAACATGAGGTTGGACGAGAATAACCAGTATCGCAATCAGTACAACAAAACAAAAGAAAGCAAAACTGGATAGAAACACGTCCGCTTGAAGTCCACTTGAAGTAACCACGTGTTTTAACTGTGCGATGACAAGTAATCAACGGAGAGCGATTTGTTTACGGCAAAGGTACTGTGGCTGAACGAAGTCTACCAATTTACTGCGGTTGTTCCATGAATACCTAAAATTCGAAATTAACCAAATATTGTTATTATGCCAGGGTCAGACATAAAATAGCAAAGCTAATGACAAAGAAAATGAATAAATTTATTAATGAGTGAAATTATTCAAAGCATTTTATTTGCTCACGAATAATTATTAAAATCCATTTCGCTGGAAATTTATAAATACCGTTGAGCATTTTTTATGGTTCACCATTAATGAGCAAACTTTGCAAAAAGTAATTACAAATTTAATGAGCGATTACTGACAAAAATTTATGAAATTTACAACTTTGAAAGGTGAAAGCTACACATGCATATAAAATCTTAAATCACTAAAAAATTTTATAAAAATTACCAGAAACTATGTTTGTAAAGTACAAAAAAAAATTAATAACATTGTTGAACTTTCTTGGAAATTAAAACCAGAGTAAGTAAATAAAAACCTAGTTTGGGATTATTTGAACATTGTGTATTCACGCAATTCGTGAAGGTCAGAAGTGGTGAAATATTTTCGAGTGTTGGCAAAGCTTTATGCTAAGGAAATCAACATTCATTACTCGACGAAAGCGTGGGGTGATTGCTTATTAACATATGCATGTTATGGGTATGTTATGAGATGCGGCGACAACAGAAGGTTTCAAGTCTGGAGCATACTCTTGTCCAACTCCCAGAGGTGATCTATAGATTGTTAGCAAACAAACAGCCGTGCGGGATTAAACATATTTCGATTCAGTATTTAGAGAACATCTTCAAGAGGGCATAATGAATAGCTATCCTACTGTTTCAAATACCCTCGGCGTTATCAATATAATTTTTAGCTTGTGCCATCACCACTAATTCGGTGAACAATCCCTAAAATAAGAATATAATTCGTACAAGACGGAAAAAAATCCTTTTTCGGCTATCAAAAGTATGTAAAAATAAGAAACAACGTTAACTTCGACTGTACCAAATTTATAATAGCCTTCGCTGATGCACTTTTATTAAATTGGTTCGATCAGTTTGCATGACAGCTACATGTTATAGTGGTCAGATCTGAACAATTTCTTCGGTTAAATTAAAAAATTCTCCTTACAGACACTTGATTCCGATCGCACAGTTTTTACAGCAGCTATATGCTATAGTGATCATCGGAACGGCGGTTCTGTTAACACAAAATATTTCATTATTCAATATTTATTTTGTAGCTTTTAAAATAATACCTATGCCAACGCTTTTTCGAGTTCTCGAAACACTTTTCATAAGCCAGTTTTGGGATGGCCTTCAGCTCCTTCAGCGAATTTTGTTTTGTCTCATCGATCGACTGAAAACGGGTTCAAATTCGATTATTGTTGACTTGTTTCTATGTCAAACTCAAAATTCGCACGCTTAAGCATGCCTTTTTGAAAAAAAAACACCTTTATCGGGATGATTTATTAATTAGGTATTTTCATACCCAAAATTGCAAGATGATGTCGAGCTCTCTTGCCCTCTATCTAACACTTGTTTGACGATTTTCAAGAACCATCCTTTTTTTATATTTTCTTAAGTTGTAAACTTTGAAAGTCATCCAGAACGAGACAAGTCTTCAACGATCGCTCGGCCGTCTTTGAAGACTTTGTACCACTCGTTGGTTTATATTTTTGATGGAACTGAATCACCGAAAGATTTTTCTGGTATTCGTAATGATTCGACACACGAAATTTGGTAAGTAATACAAAATTTGAAACAAATTCTGTGTTTGATATTTTTATCTTTTGTAAAAGGTGAGGTGTACCGACTTAACCAGCTGCAGTAAACAAACTGATTGGTAGATTGCTCTCATATTTGGTATGGTAATTAAGGACAGTCCTACCAACTTACAACAAAATATATTTTTTGTGAAATATCATTTACCCGGGAAATTTAATATACTGCTCTCTAAAGCACGCTGTAAGGGCAGGAATTCTTTAAATTAAATTTTATATATCGATATAGTGTGTTGGAAGTACCACAAATCTGGTATTATTTATATTCATTTTTGCTAGCATATATAGAGATAATTTTAAAGTTCGACTCATACATTAATTTACAAATTTTTCAGAGACTAAAATTTCCTTTAAGTCAATTTAATTAAATTTAATTATAAACACATATATAAAGAAAACACTTCCGTACATTTATATAAGTACAACAAGGCTTTTCAGCTTCTTTGCTTAAAGTGTCAAGTGAAAGAGTAATTGAAAAGGAAACAACACCCAAACAAGTCGAACAGTTATGGTACTGTACAATTAGGCTGCCCATAAAGGCATTTAAATTAATTGCTTTTAATGTTTAGTAATGCCACTTAGGAAAGGCATGAAGTGTTATAGGCTTTGAGTCAGATGGTTGCTCATCTTTACACACACACATGAGGGAAATGTTCAATGGGACCAACTTTATATGTATGTGGTGAATGCATGTACATATAATGAGTGAGCCATTTCGAGGTTCTCTACTTTTTTAAAGAAAAAACTCAGAAGATTCAAATTTAATGAATATTGTTTATTATCATTCGAAGGAACATTCTTTGGCATTTAGTTTTTGAAGATTATCTCTTTCAAATGTTAACCGCGTCTAGGTCTCAGATGGTACGTCCGTTGAGAACAATTTTCTATTACTCGTTCGAGCATATCGACTGACGAATGACACGCCCGATGTTGTGCTACAAGATTTGAATGTAAGCGGATTGTCTCCATAGACCTTAGACTTTACATATCCCCACAGGAAAAAGTCTAACTGTTTGAAATCAAACAATCTTGGAGGCCAATAGATCGGCCCAAAACGTGAAATCTCATCTGCTCAACGAGTGGCACTAACTTGTTGACATTAAATGTCGGTGAGATCACGAGCTTCAATATCAAGCATCAAATAGCCGGTATCATTTTTAATTTAAACCTTCCCTTATACATATTTGTTTGTCTTATCGAATCACTGTTTTATTCGAACTTGACAAAAAGAGAATTACCAGCTGACCGCAATATAGCCTAAAATAAAAAAAAATAGAATCGACGTGTCCTCGGTATAATTGTGATGAGACGTTTCAAATAAATTGTAATCAGCTAAGCTTTGAAAGACACTAGCTGGAATTCCTCTCAGGTTGACCAAGCAAAATACTATGTTTACATTAGTATATATTAACAACAACTAAATACGTGTCTTAGCAATCATCAATATGAGAAAAATTTATAGATATGTGTTAGCAATATACACTCAAGTACACACATACCATGAAGTGTATGACACTAGGTCATATAGATATAGACACTATAGATACGTATAGTAAATATTAATATGTTTAGCCTGCTTATCCGGCTCAGCTAGATTAGCTGATTGAGTATTAAATAGTTCGTCAAAATATCATGGTGGAGAAATTACAAGTAAAGTTATAAATTATGCATGATGTGGTAAAGGTACTTGGCTATTCTATAGTGAAAGCCTAAATCCATAAATTAATATAAATGGGTGGTAAAGTTTCGGCCAGCGCAGTTATTTTAGTTAGTTAGTAGTTAACATTTGTAGAAAAACTCTCTGAAGTCTATTGGATTGTTATTAATAAAACCTTGGGTTAAGAAAGTTGTAGGTATTATTGAAATTATAAAAAATATTATTATAATATATAAAATATGGCGAAGTGATGATATGAAACGGGAGTGCAAAGTATAGGCTGTTGAAGAATATGTTTACTGGCGGGCGCATGTATTAAGTACCTCAAACGCTGCGGTTGAGCTTGGAAATATGCTACAATTCACTTTCTTAGGTGCCCATGTCATTCTTTGGCAGCCACTGGGAAGTCTCCAAGTACTTTTTAACATAACTGTTTACTTGCTTGTGGCAGTTTGTATAAACGACTTTACCGTGTCCGCACTAAAGACTGTAGATGCAGACTAGCTTATTGGAGGCAGCTCAGTCACCACATAACGTTTAGCTCAATATCAGAACATTTGTTAGTAGGTAAGAAAGAATCCATATGGATGTTGAGATGATGACCGTTCAGACAGCATGTTTGCTGGCAGAAGTTATTTATTTCACCATCTGGCCTCTGCAGCAAGCAATGAACATTACTTGCAATTCACCACAGTATTAAAATATCGACATTCCTACACATTGGAATTAATAATATTTGAGGGTTGCCTTTTATCTTGCGAAATTGGTGGACAAAAGTAAGTATCATCGCTTTTCAAAGTATTCTCCATTAAAATATATACACTATTGCATGCGTTTGAATGAATTATCGAAATACTTTTGCCACTCTAATTGAGAGGTCTTCTGAATGCATCATCCACCTCTTCAGGTATTGAAAAAGGAGATGTAGGCAATCCCAAAAAGTGCTTACCAAAATGTTTCGAGAACTGCAAAGATCGTTGGCATCAGTGTATTACATCTGGTGTGGATTACTTTGAAGCCGACAAAATAGTTTTTGATGACTAATTAAATATTTTGCCTTTTAATTACATTTTCCGGGTACTTTTTGTCTAAATATATATGTATATGTGAATATGTAAAGTATATTGGGAACTGTGTGTTCGATTGCAAACATTTCTCCGTTTGCGGCAAATAGAATTTTAACTTTAACAATTCATTTGTGGGCAGGCATACGGAAGCCAACGGAACGGGTTTAGCAAGTGTGCATAATGGGAACTGCAAGAGGTAACGTTAGTGAGGTCACAAAACTTGTTGAAATAGAGTGTTGGTATAGCTAAGGACCAAAACTGATCTATGCAGGGTTCACTAGCCTACCAGGCTAATATAATCTAACCTAAAAGGTTGCAACATTTTCTAAAAAACATTTTTATTTGGTTGTCAAAGTTGTAGTTGGTTTATCAACTTGGTCCATTGACTTGATAAGCTTATAATAAAGTTTACGAGACTCCAGTCAAGTGATTTAGGAGACCAAATAGCAGCTTCAGCTAGATCAGTCCTAATAATATAATGGCTTCGCTTCAAACATGGCTTGTTAAAAGGTTCTTCAAAATTCTCTTCGGAATTTTATAAACCTCAAAAGCATCCATTATATGCCCTGATCATTTTGAGTCTAACAGAATCTAAAAAGCTTTAGTTTGAAAAGGGTTTAGATACTTCTGTGATCAAAAGGAAAAATAAAATTTTAATTTAAAACTCTTGGGTATCAGCAAAGGTAATTTTTTTTAGGTTTTTAAGACTGCCTATAACATTTGCCAAAAGTTTGTTTGTCAATGGTCGATTTTGTTGAGCAAAGTACTGGCCCAAAATATTAAAAAATCATTTAATGTCAATGAAAGTTTTCATTTGGCTACTCCAACACACCTGCAGGTCTTTTCCAGTGGAATATGTGGGACCTTAATAGACAAGGCGCAAGATTGGAGCAATTACTAAAAAATCATAAGTTACACTTTAGAAAAGGAAATCTTATTTTTTGAATACACTGTAATTTAATTACTCACTAATTTTGAATTTATTTTTCAGTAATGTAAGAAAAGGTGCGGATCTACATTACGTTAGGTGCAAGAATACATAGCGTATAGCTCAATATGGGCTTATGATTCTTCTCACAATATTATAAAAATTAAAATAATGTCGAAATGTTTGTTTGCTCGTTACAATTGCTCACATTACGAATTACAATGGCCAACTTAATTTCAGCACCCACACACAAAAAATAAATAACGTTCAAAAACAAAGAAATCCTCAACCTTTTTCTAAGTACAGGTAGTAAACTCCCTCAATTCATATCATAAATATTAGTAATTTTATATGTATTGAAGTTGCTTTTTGATAATTTATGTATAAGTACATAATAGATTTAAATAGATTGCCGACATTATCACTCGCCGAGTTTATCCTAACATTTTAGTAAATTGAGGTATGAGTCTACCTGAGAAAATCTGAACAACATAAGGATCTGACCTTCGCAACTTTTCCATAAATATTGAAACCCTTTGCTAAAAAACATTATTCAGCTTACAACTCAACTGAAGAGCGGATCTGTCAAACTTTAGCTATCCTCATTTTAGTAGGTTCTAAAAATGTCCTTAAACGAAGTGCTGCCACAAAAGAAGTTATCGTCATTGACCAGGCGCCAACATTGAGCTACATGTTGTTTGTACACCGTAATAAATTGAGAAATCGTGACAAAGGATTCACCCAAAAGTTAAGTCTAACACAATCAAAGTTATACGTTACAAATACGCTCATCTCTGAAACGAAAAATCATCTCTTTGTACAAAGAGGCTTGGACGATTTAGCTACTCTCAACCGGGGGCAGTTATTTTGCAATTATTTGAAAAAGAAAGTCAAACATATACTAGCTTGGAACGAAATGAGCCCCGCAGAGAGAATGCAAATCAAACAGACAGTTATAGCTTTAAGGAAAGCAATGGAATCGCAAGACAATGAAGAACAAAATTGTGCCAAACGACAAAAATTAGGTGATGGAAGCGAGTTCAGGGAAACCGAGAGGGTCCAGCATACCATACCAGAAGATCAATGTTGTTAAATTACTACCGATCAATATTTGTATAATGTTTAAGTTTTATTAAAAATATTTGTAAACAAATTAAATTTATTAAGTTAAGTTATTGTGTTAACAAATTATGCAAAAAGCTATTTCATGAATTTTTAGTTCAAGAATTTTAGAAACAAAGATGGGATTATGATTGATATAAAATTCTTCACTTGTCGTGTTGCCACAGACTGATTTGAAAGATAATTGTATTTTAAAAAATAGCACACATTCTAAAGATACTTACATGAGAAATATTTCAAAGTTCTATGACTGAATAACGCAACGGTCAATTGCACTTAGTACAACCTCTAAAACGTTGTTCATAAGAGTTAGATTTCAAGAAAGCTTGACCGAGATCAGAGCGCAGCAGTGAAGTTTACAGCTGTTAATTGACGACAGATTATTATTTAAGGCCAGGTTTTCTCGGTATTAAGTGATTTAAAAATGTGTTTTTGATTGAAAAATTAAGTCTTTTAGACACGTGGCTTCAGCAAGAAATAAAATATATGTCATTTAAGTGCTATAGCTGACTCGAGTAAGCTACAAGTTTTTTTAGCAATTGGAACGTTGATCAATAATAACTCACCAAATGATCTGTCCGTAGCGTCGTCTTGTTGGAATCAAATGCCGTCCACATCAACATCATCCAATTCAGTTACGAACTAGTCATTAATCATGGCTCTATTGCGGAAGAAATATGTACCAATGATTCCCTCTGCCTATAAAGCCAATCAAAAAGTGACCCTTTGTGGATGAAATACCATCTGAACAATGCTTTGCCGATTATCATTAGTGAAAGTGAGCTTCATCTTTGAAACAAAATTTTCTTATGAAAATCGGCATTTGGTGGTAATCTTGAACCGAACGTGCAACGCGCTGAACGGCCGTTCGGCACCATCCGTGCACGTGTTGGTTTTTGTAAACCCACAAATTCTTTAGCAAAATTTTGCTTAAATTGGATAGTGACAGCAAAAAATTGTTGCGGTGTGACGGATGGACTCAGTCGGGTGTTCGATGCGAAATGTACTGCATTTCTGAGCACGCGCATTATCCACTAGAATAAACGTGCCACAAAACCGATCCATGGTTGCATGAAATACCAACCCTGCTGAGCGGTGCAATGCGGACCATTATTGGAAATAAATTTGCACGATTTGCAAATGTTCTGCCTGAGAAGGTTTGTTTACTATGAAATGGTAAGCCATTCTGAAAATAAGTAAAGTAATATCTGTCGAAAACCTCAATTTCCAGAAAGTATTGCCTCATTGAAAACCTCACTTCTAAAAAATCACTATATAAGGAGTCGGGCAATAAGTAAACGTGCGATTAGTTCGTGGTCAAATTTAGCTAATTCCATTGGGTTGGGCGAGTAAACTGCTTTTTTCTTTTGAATATTTACACTAACCTTTTTATTATAAATAACACAAGAAATTGAATTCCCACATACCACATGTAATGGATACGCCCACGCTTAGCTGAACTCAACAGATACAAAATCTGACAAGATAATCTCAGTACAAAAGCTAGTTAGAGCAAGGTACATAGGTTGCTATATATATTTCTGGACTAGGCAACACTAAGTGTTGCCAGATGCAATCTGACATTTCCATTGGAAAGTTTGACATTTTTTAGCATAACATCACTCAGAACGTTTTGTCATTTAATCGTGAATTGTTTTATTTACAGGGAATTAAAAAATTTTTCTCGGCCAAAAAATGGAATTAACTCGTGAACATTTTCGTGCGATCATTTTTCACAACTTTCGACGTGGATTATCACGACAAGAGTGCATCGATGAACTAAAATCTTTGTATGGCTATGAAGCACCATCCTATAGCACTGTGAAAAACTGCTACAACGAATTCAATCGTGGCCGACGCTCGCTCAAAGACGAATTCCGTGAAGGTCGTCCAAAAACAGCCGTTGTGCCAGAAAACATCGATGCCGTACGTGAACTGATAATGCAAGACCGTCATGTAACATACCTTCAGATAGAGGCATGCCTATGCATTTCTCCCACCAGCATACATTCGATATTGCATGAACACCTGGCCGTAAAAAAGGTTTGTTCTCGTTGGATCCCGCACAATTTGACAATCGCTCAAAAAAAGGCTCGTGTGGATTGGTGTAAAGAAATGCCGAAAAAATACGATCGCGGTGCTTCAAAAGACGTTTATAAGATCGTCACAGGTGACGACTCATGGATTTATGCGTATGAGCCAGAACAAAACAGCAATCGACCGTGTGGGTCTTCCAAGGCGAGCCAAATCCAACGAAAAAAAAAAAAACATTTGCGTTGATAAATATGCCTATTTTCATTATTAGGCCAGCAATATATATAGCAGCCCTCGTACGAAATAATTATCAATATCCGATAATCGTTGCGGTTAAACAGTCTACAGACGCGAAATGTTTAACAAATTTACACATATCATAGAATTCCTAATGTTTATGCCAACTTATGCAGGAAGTCTCAGTTAAACTCTATTATTATCTATGAAGAGACGCGGAGATCGTCATTTCTCGTCACGGAAAAGCTGATTACGCGGGTGACAGCATAGATGCATCGTCCAAATGCTCGTGAAATGCAAATACTTAATGAGTAGCAATTTTTCTTTAAACTTAAAAGGCAGGCAATGTAGCATATAATGAGTTTTCAGCAAATAAGCGAATCACAGAAAAAGTAAACTGTCGATAGCGTCTCTGTCAAAATATAGCCACAACAACGAAAGCTGGAAGAATAAGAGTTATTCGAATTATTATTATTGTTGTAGGTTTATAACAAAGTATCACATCTATGAACTTGTAATAGTGCAAATAAATTTTTCGCAAAAATTTAATAAATATTATTCTTCTATAAATAATCTGAAGAAAAGTTCTATTCAAAAGTTAAATAATGTAATATATATTTGTTGATAATTAAAAATGTATTTCCTTTATAGTAATCTAAGCCCGAAAATATGGTGACACTTAGGAAAGAATGTCGGCACGAATGAAGCGCATTCTTACAACAAAAAATAATTATATAAGTAGTGAAGGGCGCAGTTCGGGTGTTGAGCAAAATTTCAAACTCTTGCAATTTGCCAGGATAATAACTTCAGGCGCATAAAGTTTCTAAGTTATATTGGGCAAGTTTATATCCAATATTATTTTTTTATCGTCCGATGTCGCTCATTTTTAGACTGGAATTTGGAAAAGATTAACATATATCTAAAATGTTTATAATAAAATAAATATTGAGAAAACATTAAAAATTTAATATACGCCGCTTTGTCGCATTAATATTAAATGAATGGGTATTTGCCCTTTTCAGGCACGATGCTTCCATCAAGCTATGTATCTAATTTGCATAACTGTGGTCTCCGCGGCTACAGATAGCAGATACCAATTTCTGGAATACGACATGTTCTCTGTGTTATGTAGCAACAACTAGAAAAGGTATACAAGTATAATGAGGAATGTAGGGATAAATGTCTTTACCCATTTATTAGTTGACACAAATGACCAATCGATTATCTTTAATGATTGTTTTTATTGATACTGGTTAAAAGAATATATGAATATCATATGATATACCCTGAGCATGGATATTAACTATGACGGCTGTAACATCCAAAACTACACGTCAGTGGGCCCATTAACACGTTCGTTCAACGGAACTCTTTTACTGCGCAATATGCGCGCAAAACCATGTTCGTTCGCGGAATTATGTATGTCTCTTTCTAGTATGGTGTACCACCGGTGGTACACGGGCACTACACGCCGGGTAGAACGTGTTAAATATATAATATAAATTATTAGCATGATAAGCTGGGTTGATTTAGCCATGTCCATTCGTTTGTCTATTTGTATATACGCGTTATAGCCTCTCAGTTTCTGAGATATGGATATG
This sequence comes from Bactrocera zonata, assembly GCA_037783105.1. Classification (NCBI taxonomy): domain Eukaryota; kingdom Metazoa; phylum Arthropoda; class Insecta; order Diptera; family Tephritidae; genus Bactrocera; species Bactrocera zonata. The sequence continues at coordinate 67,977 of JBAWJQ010004781.1, forward strand.
ATGGTGTCCATACACCCTTTTCTCCCCATTTGTCGGAACCATTGATATCAATTCACAAGAGATTATAGCTTCCATACAAAATGTTCGATGAAAATCAAATTATTGTATCGAATATTTTGTATTTGTTAAAGGTATTATAGCTTTCGTGCAACTGGAGTAAAAGTTTTTCTTGTTATTTATGTTAACCGATCAAAGTAAAATAAGAAGCTCTGTTTTTCATTTAAAATTCCCAAGTGTCTGCCTTATCCATTTGCACGTTTTTGTAGATTTTTTGGGTCACTTTCTAGTAGCTTAACATCATTGACATCCGTCAATTTGTTTTGTAACGGTGACTTGGTACGTGAAGAATTTCCTAATATAAATGAATATAAATGTTTAAGTGAGTGAATAGCCATTGAAGGAGGAACATTTGATTACTTGACTGCACAGCAATTACATACTGGCGAGCTAGATTCTGACACTTTCATTGTATTAACTTTTTGTAAGAGACTCTTCTATAGTTGTTGTAAAGGGCATTGGTTTGGTTTTGTCAAATTTATCTATGTGAAAAGTGGACGCTTTCTGTGGCTTATAGGTGATTCCGTAAACTGTAAATATTTATGCAAAACTATGCTATATTCTGAGGCCTAGTAAATACTGTAAAAAGCGCTGAAAGCTGCAATCCCACTTTTTTCGTTATATCTGCTTCGGCTTTGTAGCTGAAAAACTTATTATAAGGGAGCTGAATATTAAGGGACAAATGCGCAACTTTTGTGGTGAAACAGGTGTGTGCGGATTTTCAGATCGATATCTCAAAAACTGATAGACTAGTTCGCATCTATGTAAATTATAATTTTTTTTTTGTTTTTTTTGCTTATTTACTTTGGTTTCTTATTTTTAGACAACATTTCAGTCATATTTGATCTATACTATATATCTCAAATTGGTTAAGTTACTCAATGTATGGATAGACGAAAAGAGCAAAACGTGGCGAGGTAAATGTTTCTTTTTCTAACGCAATTGATCTATATTTTTAAAGACAACCTTCAGATAAATAAAATATGAAAAAGAAAATGAGGCCACTCATTCAATAACAATTTTAGGGTATTCAGAATTAATAAAAGAAATGGAAAGACCTTATGCGCTTCAGAAGTTGACTCAAGTTGCGATGAGATGATATTTACCGAACCAAAAATAAATACATACATATATGTATAACTTGTAGCCATTATCCTGCGTGAAATTATGTGTTTTCAAATGAAAAGAATGTTAAATATATTATTTCATTTTTTTTTCAATGTAACACAGCTTGATAAACAAAATTTTTTGGTTTTTGTTGCGGTGTACAGAAAAGATTGCATTTCCAAATTTATGCTACACTCTTCTAGCGACTATCCTTGTGTTCTGTTGATTGTTATCTAAAAAGCAATTTTCACTGGAAACGAAAAACGTTTGCCCTGAAATGGCAAATTATTTGAACTCACAGGAATTCGTACAATCAAGCATTCTGCCCCCTTGTATTCGATAACACAGACTGCGGAACACAATAACGACAGATCCAACTTTGAGATGCAAATGATGCGGTGGCATGTCAAGCCTGTCCAAAGAATTTAGAAATTCCACTGAATAATTCACGGCGTCGTCTTCATTGTCAAGACGATCGATCGATTTCGGAATTTGACTTTGAATCTTCCGGTTTAAGTCAACAACATCGGTATTTTTGGCAGCTAAAATTGCGCGTGCACTTAAGGAATCGTAGTTACGATAATTTGGCCAATGTCAGATCATTTGTGATGAGTTCATATTTCGTGAATTGATAAAAGAAAGATGGAATTGATTTCGAACCACCGAAAGTATCAACCGAAATTGTACCATTTCCAATTTTAGCGAAGACGATGTAAACTGTCTTCGGCAATTTAATTTTTGTTCGTATCCTATAATTTACGCGGATTCGAAGGCTGATATATTGAAATGATTATCGCGAAAAGTGAGCGAACTTCATTTTCATTCCAGTGATTAACGTGTTCCAGGAATTGTAATTGCTGGCTTACTTCTCGAAAACTTGCACACATCGAACCATTCACAGTACGCAATGACGCAAATGAAGTTGAACAGCGAACATTTATCAATAGCAACCGGAGGTATTAGCAATCGTCGTTTTTCGGGTGGATTATGTAAATTAGTCCTAATGCATTAGTTGATAACACACCTGGATGTCCATCTACTGGTTGCCCTCGCTTTCTGCGCAACTATTTCTTCGACCATGCATTCCATGTATATTATCAAGGTATTACCAAATAGAACAATGTTCTCGTAAAGGGATCACTGACGAAAGATGAGAACAAACTCTTAAATGTTAATTTTGTTGCTGGCGCTGTTTCCACTGGCTGTACTGTATTCTCTGGGTTGAAATACACTCTTTGGCCATTCTCCAAATTAACTGCGAGACGCACAACAGTCGGAAAACGTTCATGAATTGCAAAAGTAAATATCCTACAAAGCGCTTTATTGCAGTTCACGTATCGACCCACTTGAAAATTTCTGATCTCATCTCGTTCAAGACCAATAACCGCCATGTTGCTGCCTTTGGTGACGTAATTACAAACGTATTTTATCGATTACACTAAACTACAATATCAAACATTGAGACGAGTGTTGAATGTGAATTATACAATAATGGTGAATATAGTACGATCCACAGTGGAACCGCTCCATACATTTCTTGGAAAAAAATAGAAGGAGTGGTCGTACAACAATGAAACTTTGCAGAAACACTTCTCTGGACTAAATTAAGAAATTTTGAAAAAATCTTGGAAAACCGCCTACTGCCACACCCACCCCCATATAACTGCAATTGCCAAAATTTTTATTTTTGGACCTAGGGACTTGAAATTCGGGACACTTCTTAATTGAGTTCTCCTGATGAAAAAAAATTAAACTTAAACGCAAAGTGACGTTATTTATACCTTTACCTTGATAAAAATCCAATATAATATGCAATGTTTTAATTGAATATGTAACAGGCGAAAAATTGTGTTAGTTTTTATTTGTAATATTATGTAAGCACCATATCTTTAACAATGGGATCTAGTTCTACGGAAATTTTGTTCGAATGACGCCTTAAGCTACTTATGTAAGGATCCGAAGTTATAAGAAGTCTGTTGAAGACATCAAATCATCAAAGATTAAAATCGATGTTACTAAAAGGGACGGTAATTGGCGGTTGTTTTTTTTTTTTTTAATTGAAAGTACAGACTCGGCGCTTTCATTTTTTTATAGTAAGAGGGCTAAGCAAGGCAAAGCAGATAAAGCTTTTTTTCATCAAAAATGAAAAGTTGATATGTTTTAGTATAATTTTTGAAAAATTATAAAAATTAGCTTACTTTGCCAATTTCAATAAATTTTTTTTTATAAACAAGTAGGTGCTATATTTTCACTAAAAAATAAAAGAAAAGCTATAGCTATAAACTTACACACAAAAAAAAATTTTTATTTGGACAATAATTTTAATCTGATTTTATTGAATAACTTTCCGTCGACTTCTGTTAGTTTTTTTAACTATAAAATTTCACTTTTTATAAAAAACCTTGTTGAATTTTTCTTATCCAAATATTTCTTTACAAAACAAAATCATTAAAGTTTTGAAATTGGAAAGTGGAAAAATCCTATTTTTTCCGCCGAAATGCCACTGTGCGATCCGTGTGTTGGCAACTCCGATATTCACTCTTCTAAACTGAACGCTGAATGTTTTGCCATTGTCCGCAAGGTCCATGAACCATTTTGGTTTTCATCATTTTCGTATAATACTGGATCTTTCTCTGCAACAGGAATTTCCGCAGAAATGATTTCATCAATTTGATCTGGTGTAACCACCATCCAAAAAAGAATGTGTGCATGCGGCAAACCTCTCTTTTGCCACTCAACAGAGTACATCTAGCATCCAACAGCACCACATATACGTTGCTTCAAGATAAATTCCATTAAACAACGTAACTGTTGTTTGAAAAGTCATGCTGTGACATCGTAACGATCCTGGGAGTACTCATTCATGTGCCTTGGTGTGCCAAACGTTGATGGAAAAAAGAACGCCCACCGATATTAGCGGGACCTCTTCGTGGCTTCGTAACAAATTTCAATCTGTAATTGATCACTTCGTCTGAAACAAACATAAAGTTTTCATTGAATAATTTTCAATAATTTTTCTTTTAAATAGTCGGAATAAAAAAGCAAACGATCGAAATTGAACGATTCAAATAATTTACAAATCAAAATACTGAAAAACAAAGAAAAAAATTGTATGGGAAAAAGTCACTTTTTGGAAATTTTCAAATTTTCGAGTTTTCGTTATGAAAATTATAAGGTTTTTTTTATTTCTAAACCTTTCCAGATCCACAGCGAACAACTTCTGAAAATTTCATGAAGATTGGTTCAGCCGTTCTCGAGCCTGAGCGTTACTAACAAACAAACATTCGTTTTTTCTTACATAAGAACCTTCTCCTAATAATAACAAATACAACTAAAAGAGAATTAGTGAAATCGGTCCAACCATTCACGCGTGATGTCGTGACAACGGAAAACCGGATTCATTTTTATTTATCTAGATAAGATACATACATATATACAGGTACTTATGTATATGAATGGAATGCATTCACTAAATCACTTCAAAACGTTCTCAAAATCTTATTTTTAAAAGCGAGGATATGTTTATTTTAGCCGACTGTACTAATACATTTTAGAATTCCATTTGATTCTTTCACTTTCCAGTACAGAAATCAAAAAATAATTAATATACCGGAAGAAAATTTTGGAGGAAAGGGAACTATGACACCTTTTGACTAAAAATTGCTTAAGTACAAAAAAATCTGTTCCAAGTCCCTAGGTACCGAATATTTGGACCCCGTTACCTATAGTTGACTTTTGTTCGAAAATATCGGACAATGTGTCAGATATACAATTAAAATTCAGGGATAGTACTTCTCTGACAATGGTATATCTGTATGTAAAAAATGGCTTGAATCAGGTCAATACTTCCCTGAGCCCCCATATTCCTTACATAAAGATTTTCTAACTTCCAGGTGACTTTATGCTGGATATATCGGCCAATATTTGAGTTATCTCAACAAAAATTACAGAGCGTTACTCATAACAATGTACCTTTGCACTTAAAATAGAAAAAAAAACGAAAACTTGACTTACCCTCTATATAACTAAAATCAGGATTTTCGAACATCAGGATTTCGAACATCTATATAATTGATTTTTTAGTATGTGACATGTTAATAGTATGTGGTATTGGGGAAAACAGATAAAATCTGGTCGATACTACACCAACTGCAAGATACTACATATAATAGTTTTCGTTTTATAAATATATTTCCTGTTGTGAGCACACTTTTTGTCATATAAAAAGGCTTTCTTTAATTACTGTGTGAGCGCTTGGAAGACATTCCAGTGGTCTGGTAGACAAAAGGCGATTTTGATGTCTATTTTTTTGAAATGACACCTCCTCCCATTCAATTATCTAGTTTGGACCAATCTAAATAGATGCTTATCTCTGTTTCCCTGCCCACCTCACCCCTTTCCCATTATTCTTTGAAAGAGAAGGCAATGATCTGATGCAAAGAAATTGTACAAAGCAAGGACACAACTCTAAAAATTGTCTACCAATTTTTAATTTTTAACCTTACAATAGAAGACTAATATATGTTTATATATATTCTATATGTTAATCTAGATAACTTTAAAGAGCGTAAGTGTTAAATTTTTTATGAGGAAATTTTGTTTTTGAGCAAAATAAAACCTCAATTTCGCAGAAATTAAGAAAATTAAAATACTGAACTAATATTGATTAATTTGTGAACACACTTGCGGATTATAATTATAAATATGGTGCAGTGTGTATTTTGAAAATTACGAAATGCTAAATTCCACAGTTTGAATAAGATAAAAACTATCATTTTAATTGCAAAAGAGCTAAAATTAACCACTGGACAGGAATGTGAAAATTTGTCAAATAATTATAGTGGTTTTACGAACAACCGTTATGTGAACAAAACTACAATACTCTCCTTAGCAACTTTGTTGCGAGAGTATAAAAACTTCTGGACCAAATCAACGCCTGCGATATACTGCTGAAACGGAACGAACTCAACCCATTTTTGAAGCGAATGGTGACTGGCGATGAAAAATGGATCGAATACGACAATATCAAGCGAAAACGGTCGTGGTCGAAAGCCGGTGAATCGTCCCAAACATTGGCCAAGCCGGGATTGACGGCCAGGAAGGTTTTGCTGTGTGTTTGATGGGATTGGATGGGAATCATCCACTAGGAGTTGTTCCCATATAGCCAGACGCTTAATTCTAACATCTACTGCGAACTGGACCACTTGAAGCTGGCGATAGACCAGAAACGTCCAGAATTGGCCAACAGGAAGGGTGTAGTGTTGCACCAAGATAACGCAAGACCACACACTTCGTTGATGACTCGTTAGAAACTACGGGAGCTCGGATGGGAGGTTTTATCGCATCCACCATATAGCCCGCACTTAGCATAACTCAAAAGAGGCTTGTGAAAAGTGGCTGTCCCAATTCTTCGCAGATAAGTAGGGAGCGTCTACGAGGGGGGTATTCTGAAGTTGCCGTCTAGATGGAAACAGATTAACGAACGAAACGGCGCATATTTGAACTAAATTCCAGATATTTGACAACCTAATATAAAGCAGGAACTGTAAAACACATTTCACTTGGATGAAATCTTAAAGACTTGTGCTCTTTTGCCTTCCGTTAAGTCTTTAATATCAAAACTACCAGTAAAAAGAGAAGTTAACTTGCAATATAGGAAACATAATTTACCGGGGTCTGAGATCTGGAAGAGGTAGACGGGCGGTGTGGTTGAATTTTTAAGCGTTAAAAGAAATTTATCTTTATTTCCGGCAAAACTACTAATCTCATGGAAAGAGGTTATTTGGAAAAATTATAAGTAATGAAGCCAGCTATAAGACTTGAATTCACACCTTTTTCACACAACCTCAATTTTTATGTGAAAAGTTAAAATAACATAAGTTTTGATTTTTATTTCCTATACTTTACAAAAAAATTTGTAACTTTTGCGAATTTGGGGATAAACTAAATTATTTATGTCTTAAAGATGCTAACATTTTTTTCATTGGAGTATTCTAAGTCGGTTGAAAACTGGGTATTCGAAGAGCCAATATTCTAGAGCCAATTTTTGAAAGCTGGCAAGCAGGTACCCTTCTACTAATTTTCCTGTTGCCTAGTTATGTAAGCTTTTTGGTCTGTCCACTAACAACATTAATGGCATGCCCGTGCTACTAATATCCCAAGACCTGAGGTGATTATCTACACCTATGACTGGATGCCCGATGATATTTTCCGAGCCACCTACAGACAGTCCAGTTAGTGTCTTCTTGCATAACCTAAAGCAAGGAGGCTTAGTATTTGTGGGCCAGACCAGGGCCTCGAATGGGAATATTACAAGACGATTGCAATGTCAGCGGCCATAAGTAGGATTATGTTTAAGGGAATATGACCAGTCGAAATAACGTTGCGGTCGAGGCAAGAGGCAATAATTATGCCTCAAGGATTGTCTCTTTCAGAAATTTGCAAAAATCCCTTTCCTCACTGCGAAAATGAGGTCCAAACGGCGAGAGTGGTCTAAAGACCACGAAATGTGGACCTCTGACGAATGGGATTTAAATTTAATAATTATAGAATTAATCTTATCGGAAACATTAAAGCTTAAACCCGGCGAATAGTTGTATTACACAAGACTTCAGCATTATTTTATATTCTCAAATATTCCAGGTAGCGTTCACTATTGACATGATTTAATTTATTTCAAATGCAATCTCATAGCTTTTTTCGACATTTTTCATCTTAAAATCTGCGCAAATGAAGTGAAATGATTAAGTTTTAAGGGCAGAAATAAAATATTCATGCATTTTCTGATATTTGTCGCAATGTGCAATGCACTCGCATCTACGAGGATGGTCCGATAACGGCTTACCCTCTTTGCTTTATTCATGCCAATCGGAATGGTATTAGTATGTAAGCGAGGATGATCCCGACTTTTAGCAAAATGACCATATTGAAAAGTTGTTCGTGTCTTTTTTTAGAAGGAATATTGTACAGTAAAATCAAAAACCACTTGGATTCTTTATACAGTGACTATTTCCATTCTATGGTGAGTGTCAAAAATTTGTTTTACTAATTGCGTACCGATCATGCCAATTACCGAGAAATTGTTTAGATAGGATCACTATATCATTAATCGCCATACAGACTAACCAATTAAATAACAAGTTCCTGCAAGGAATATTGTGTATTTGTAAAGGGTATTAGAGGTACGGTGCATTTGAAGTTATCGTTTTTTTCTTGTTTTGCTTTTAGTTTGCCATCCTCTTTTGTAGCTGTCCTGTTTCTCAAAACCCAAACGTGGATTACTGAAGCTGCAACATGAAGGTGCGTTCCACAGCAAACAGGACTTTAAACAAATGGGTTTTTCCGGCAAAATCAATTTATTTTATTCAAAATAGTCTTCTCCTGTTTCAAAACAGCTTTTCGCACGGTCCAAAAACATGTCGAACGAGTGTTTTATCTCGTTGGACGGTATGGACGCCAGTATGCTGGTGCAAGCCTTTTGAATGGCCTTTACGTCTGCATAACGCTTTCCTTTCATGGGCAAATGCATTTTTCCGAAAAGGAAGAAGTCGCACGGTGCCATATCAGGTGAATACGGGAAGTGGTTAATGGTTAAAAGGTGATTTTTGACCTTTTTAATTATGTCCTTCGAATGCTGGATTCTGAGCAATTTTTGGTTGTCAGTCAATTTGTGCGGAACAAACCGTGCACGCACCTTTCGTAAGCCCCAATATTCGGTCAAAATGCGATAAATCAATGTTCTGGAGATGTTTAATTCAATTTCCATGAATTTCAATGATGATTTCGGCTGATTATTGAAGAATTCACGCACAGTTTTGATGGAATTTCGTCATTTATGTCCTCACGACCACTTTGAAAACGTTGAAACCACCCGTACACTTTGCTACGAGATAGGCAATCATCGCCATAAACTTGTTTCATCAATTGAAACGTTTCGGTAAAAGTTTTACTAATTTTAAAACAAAATTTGATGTTGGCTCTTTGTTCGAAACTAATTTTCGCACCGATAACACAAACATACTGACACTTAAATCGCAATAACTTTACTTCCAATCAATGAAATGTCATGAATGGGCGCTAGATTCAAAAAGTCCTGTTTATTTTGGAACCCACCTTGTATATTCCCTTAAATAAATTTCTTAGTTACTTAGGTTTAACTGACAGCCCACCAATAAAATGTGCGTTCATGTTCAACAACCCAAAACCATTGAATTAAGGCTGCTTATTTTCAATTTCAACCGTGCCTAATTCAGTAAATTTCTCACATTTTTTATATGGTATTCTAGATCTGTTACAAAAAAGTTTTTATGAAACTACAACTTTGAGAAAGTAATACTCTGACACAAAATTTTCCACTCTACATAGAGATCTTAATGATTTATTTTTATAAAAACAGTTCTTTAAAAGTTAAACGCAGTTAAAATCAAATATCAAATAAACTGTATTCATAATTTACACCATGCCGTATGAGCAACACAGAATGTATAAATCACTTGAATGAATGTTTATACGAAAAAATGTTTAGGGCCTTTTGTAGGAGGAGGAATTTCATGCTAAATTAAGAGCTCATACTTGGAGAGACTTTCTTAAAGTAAGATGCTATTTTCCAAGGTACCAAAGATAAAATAAGATTCGTCTTTTTCAACCCAACCTTATACACCCATATAACGTTAAGGGTATAATGTTTCCTACAGAAGTGGTTATGATTACAAAGGTATTTAAAGAGTCCCATTTCGAGTCTCAATTGGATTTAAATCACATTGGAGAGGTATGGACAGTTTACGTATTCCTATAATAAAGAGAGTCGCTACTTGAGCCTATTTAACCAAACCCGCGTAGAAATACACTCATTTTCTCATAAAAGCTCGTAAACTTTTAGGAACGGTTAACAACTAGCAAATGCTATAGTCTCGAAACTCTTTTACCTCTCTGTCATCGTGGAATGTGAAATGAAAGCGTTCTTTGTTTGAGAAACACAGTTCAAAAACCTAGTAGATGCTGTTTTCAGGCCTCGTATAACTACCTTAACTCAAATTAATATATTTTAATTAATTAATTTGAGATGGCAATAGAAATATGGAATTTTAATTATATTAATGAAAACAATATGTTTCGTGGTTTGCATTTGATTTTGATGAGAGAAAATAATGTAAGGCTTACACATTGCATACATACATAATTACAATCTCTGAACACATTAATCATTATGCTACTGGGTGTCCAGCCCTCACCTCTAGAATCCTCATATTGAAGCTAATGTCAAACTGTTAACCTAGTCTGGTTACAGCCGCTGGCGAAATAAACAGCCTTCACGAATATTAGTCAAAATCTTGGTTGATGGCGTCCATAATTGAAAATTCCATGTCAGTTATGGCGGCGTAGTCAGCAGGAAGGAATATCTTATTTATAGAACACACTTGACTTCCGATTTTTAATATCAGCGAAAGTCGAGATGATATTTTCTATTTTCAACCTTAATGTGTCTCTTGGCTACATTAAAGCTGGGAACATGCGGTTTTTATTGCACCATCAACGTCTCACAAATAAAATTGGGTACAAACAAAAATATGCATACGATGGTATATGGTATATGGTACTTATATACAAATACAAGTATATATCAAATATACGAAATATAGCAAAAGCGAATTGAAGAGCATATGGCAACGCATGGCAACGAAAGTGCGCGATTTCTTCTCAAAAACAAGAAAACAATATTGTTTCTTTGAATTGACCATCACAGTCACCAAACGCCAATCCAAAAGAAAAAATTTTTTATTCAAGAAAATCAGGAACACATTTAACTTCAACAAAAAATTTCATTCGACTACCCTAAAAGGGTTGGAGGACGCTTGCTGTGGATAATGCGGAACATTCAGTTGTAAGACGTCATTAAAGTTGTCAGGCTCTAATAAACAACGCGAGAGATTGTAGCGAGTATTAAATAATCTTCAACTACAACAAAGGATTGTTTTTTCTATATTTAAAATATTTTCCCAATAAGCGCTACATACAATTTTGGAAACAAAAGCGTTTTTTTTTTACCTATGAAACATTGTTATTTTCTTCTTTCTTCAGCATGATTACTCTTGGGATTGACACAATCTCTGTGGCGTTGGCATCCCACACTTTCAAGTGCTTGAGCAGTTTCTATTATCGCGATTACCTTTCATACATATGTACATATTTCGGTATTTCTCTTTTGTCATTTTCGTTTCTTTTAGCTGTTGTCACACTTTGTTGCCACTTTAAGCTGACACACTCCGTTTTTCAATGTTTGGGCGCATGTGGCACATTGGCTTTTAAAATAGGTGAAAATATTTTTTTAACTTTGCCTGTCAGTTGCACCTTTATTTTTGGCATTGCTGTAAATACTTTAGCGAGGAAGCAACTTTTTCATTGTCAGTGACTTATTACTTTATGCAAAATTAACAAATTTTTTGACAAGGATTTGTTGCGTTCAAAAATAATTTCGTTAATGAACTTGATAAAGACTTTTCAAGCGTTCGGTCTTAAAGCGTTTAACATTGTGTTAAAAATATTTAATTTGTCTATAAATAAAATTCGAGTGGACAAGTTCACAACTATTGATATGTATTTTCAATCAGTGAGCGTGAAACTTGAGGTTAGCGTAAGCCTTAACGTGCTGGCCGCAATTTAAGGTTGAATAGATAGCTTAAGGTATCGATTTTGCGAAATTAGCCAAGGGCTAATATGTTTGTGCTTACTTCCAATCTGCCCAAATCCGCCAATGTACATTGAATAGTTTATATCTAAATTTAATGCTTAGTTATAGCACTTTATATGTTTTAGTTTAATGGCGATTTGTGGGCGTGGCAGTGGCCCGATTTCGCCCATCTACGAACTCGAATTTTTTTTTGTACTATGGAACCTGAATACCAAGTTCAACAATTTTTCCACAAGTTACAGCTTGCACGGACGGACGGACGGAGAGGCAGACAGTCAACCGGAATTAAATTTCAATTTTCTTGTCATCCTGATCATTTATATATATAACCCCATATCTATCTCGGTATAAAAATTAATAAATCACAAAAACAAATAATTTGGAAAAAATAATTAAGAAAAAGAAACTAAATAAGTAAAATTAAATAAAGAAAGAACACAATCGAAATAAAAACAAAAAAACAGAAACAAAATGTGAAAAATTAAAAAAGACAGTTGTTGTAATTGAAAACATGATTTACTTTCTCTTTATTTATTTCAAACCAAACAATATTTTTAGCTTTATAATTGTTGTTCTTGTGAATCTTCAGTGTTCCACTGAGCTCTGAGCTTTATTTGATCTTTCTTGTGCAGTTCTAGATAACTGCGTTCAACTCTACATACGAATTTGAAGTTATTTCGATAACTTTTTATTTTTATTTAATGTTATTTTTTCGGCTTTATATTATTATCGCAACTTAGATTGTTATAAGAGCACTCTTAAGTTTTGTGTCCACCACCACGCTCTTAAGAGAGCTGCTCCTCTATTGCACTCTCACATATTTTTCGTAAATTCAAAGATATAACATGCTATTATAAATAAAGTACAAATATACATATCAATGCAAATACATATTTATTACACCAGTAGTCGTCAAACTGGTGGATTCGTCCGATTATAGAATGACTCTCATATTACGGATTCCAAACTTTCAGTTCAAGTGCCTTTAGCACCATTCCCTGCCTCCAAAACAATGATTTGTGTATGGCAATAGTGAAGTTTCATATTATTTTTATAAGATAATTTATTATAAAAGAATTTGTTAAATTGATTAAAGCGAACAATAATTAAATTATTTATTCACATCGATGACAGCAAGGATTCAGGCACAGCAAAACAGTTACGCACGTCACTTTCGGGTAATGTGCACCTTTCTACCCAACAGAAATTTTCTTCATCAAAGACTGATACACATGACTTGTCAGCAGATTTAGACTTGCCACCAATAGCCAATAGTTCATTGTTTAGCGATATGCAAGTCATCCAAACCAGGATCAACCTGCCAAAGAGCAAATCTGCAAAATGTTTTCAAGAATATTCAATTTGACCTCAAGCAATTGGCGTAAATCAACTCAATAGATGTACCTGTGACCACGTGTTTTGCTGAGGATCGTAACGTTCAACGAAAACGTGGGTGGAATACCACCGAAGACGACTTAAAACATAAATGTGACCTTTATGTGCAGCTACCTGAAATATAAAAAGTAGCAATAAACGTTTTATTTAATTTTATTAGAGTTAAGAGGGCGACTAAATAAATCCGTGACTATTTTCAATTAGACAATTTCGGTCATTTTTATTGTAGCGGAGTTACTTTTGCTTGTTTTGAAAACTATAGCGTAGGCTATTATAGCGGTAGTACGTATTTCACAAATAAACTTTAGAAATCCAGACAGAATACGACTTAGGTGAAGCCGTCATATACCGTTCTTCGACTCTTCCTCATTCTAACAAATCATGACTTGATGAACGTTCTACTAATATTAATAATTATATTTTAATCTTACTTACACCAAGTGAACTGTGACATATTTTCATATCCGCGCAAGGAGTCCAAGTATCCAAATCCGGATTGTAGCATTCGACGGATTTTATTTGCTTGTTGTTTTTATAGCCGCCCATTGTATAAATTTTACCATTTAATATCACTGCACTGGCGTTACGTCGTTCATCAATTAAGCTGTTCACCAACTTCCAACCATCGGAAGTCGTATATCTGGAAACAAGCAAAAAGCAATGAAAAAGAATGTATGTATATCAATAACCTGAAGCGTCGAAAGTGATATTTCGCTACGTTGCATAGTCTGTTAAAAAAAAAACTTAGAATTATTTTAAAAAAGTCGTTGACAATGTCAAAGTGTTAGAGTTTTCTAAAGTCAGATTAAATCAGATCATAACATTTCACTGAATTCCCTCCTTCTTTCATGGCGAAGTACCTTATTTTGTTTATTATTCATACTACCCTAACACAAATAGTCTAATGTTCTTTTACCGTTAAACCTAAAGTCAACCTTTAATTGTTAAAGCTCACAATCGCCATCGTTAGATTTCATATATGTATATTCACCTTTCCACCGACGACAAAGCCTTATTACCATCACAACCACCAATCGCGTAGATTTTATCATCTAATTCGACAACGCAGTGTCTGCTTCTTGCTTGGTTCATGGCGGGTAAATTTTGCCATGTCTTATTTCGTATATTCCAGCTGCGGACGATGTTAAATGTGGCACCATTTTTGTAACCGCCAATAAATAATAAATTGTCATCCTTCAAAATAGTTCTATACCATTGGTAATCGATTTTTATACTCGCATATTCCTCCCACTTATCCTCAGTTTTTTGATATTGCTGCAGCTTGGGATTCAGCTATTCCAAAAATATAGTAATTATATTAATTTAAGATCATAATTTTTGAATACAAGCCACAGTGTGCGTTTACCTCTGAGTAAAGCGCTAGGATTGTTTTCTCACCACAATTTGTAGCACTGATCCCACGTGGTTTAGTAAATCGCATATTTATATGTGGCCGTGCTGTAGGCTCTCTGATCCACGATAACGCCTTGAAGGCCAGTAGCTCACATCCAGGTAACGGCTGTATTTGTGTCATCAGAAAGTCCACATTGAATTGGGTAAGACGGAGACAAGCTATTAAAAGTGGCAGTTGCTCTTGACGCGCAGGAACATCGTAATTGTACCAGCGTTGTATGGCATCGTAGGCATCTTCCTCACGGGTTATATTCAAATTGTCAGATACCAGAATACGTTGCAATTTTTCTACATCAAAATTCAAAAACTCATCGCTTCGGCTGATCTAGTATTATTAGAAACAAAATTTAAATTACACAGTTGCCGTTATTGTGAGACATTAGCGTGTATATTTAGACTCACCTCCATGAAGTTCTGTGTCTCGTATTCGATGATTTTCTGCCTAAGAACTTCACACTTCGTTTCACGCTCCAGCACATAAGCGCCCTGCAAAGTGTATTCATCGATATGTGCCATGAGATAGTCTACAATACTGCTTATGGCATCGTTCAATTGTAAAACGATTGCCGCATTTAGCATGGCAGCGACATTGTTAACGGTAATGAGAGCCTGTCCGGTGTAACAAAAGATTATTAGATGCTCAAAAATATCGCTGTCGATATCATTTATCTCGATGACTGGATTAGTGCCTTGATTGCCATTGAAAAGGTTCTCGAAGTAAGGACTCGCTGCTGCGAGTATCAAACGATGCGCGGGTACACTGAAAAAAAAATTATAAATATTAATCCTTTAATTTTATGAACGCTGAGGACAAAGTAATACTTACAGAGCCGTTGGGTTTGAAACTTTAAATGTCACATCGATCAGAGACTGCTCGTCGTAGAAGTTAAATATTTTTGCCAATAATTTCTCCATGAAACGGTTCTGCTCACAGGAATTCCTCTGAAGAGCAAGTATTTGGGAAGAACTCGTGGCCATTACTAGTTACTTAATTTTCCTTCTGTAATAACAAAATTACAGCATTGATTAAAATATTTCAAAGAAGTAAATGTGCCTGGATGCACTTTTCTTCCACGGTGTCTGGTGTACACTAAATCTGCGTCCGATCACTGACTGACAGCTGTCCGCACATAGTACAAACACCAGCACTGCTTAAACTCAACAAAGATTTCTCATTCCTTACCTCTGGTGGGGGGAATTCAAACTGTCTTTCGTCAAGTCAGAAATCTTTCATTATGATTTTGTTTTTAAATTTGGAGACCTTATATACTATTTTTCAAAATCTGCTAAATAACTAAATATATGTGTATGTTTAGATGTATGTATGTTAGCCATTGTTTGAACCTATGTTGTGTGACCTTGGGTTTGTTTTAATGTGCGTACATTTACAAACAGTTGCTAAAATGTATTCTAAGAACCCATGGGTTATCATATGCAAACATCTTATCCTTAGTAATGTTTGTGTTATTGTCTGTTGAATGCTATTGTTTTGCATGACAATGCATTTTAAGTATGTGTCTGTTTCTGTAGATGTGTATGTATGTTCAATATATTTGAACATACATAGATATTTAATATTAGTGGACTGTATGTTTGTATGTATTACAGCATATTGTTTATTGCTGCTTGACATGGGGTTGTTTTCAAGTGTTCAATTTAATACATGTGTGTGTGTGTGTGTGTGATTAATGTTATCTCTTCTGTAAATTTATGACTTGTGTCCCATGCATTTTGAATTGAACTGCAGTTGCTTTAGTTATTGATTAAATAACAAACAAACTCTGAATTTTTTAGAGCATAAACTAAATGTGTATATCTGTCGCTGTTAAACGGCATTTCTAGTTTTTGGAAAATGAATTTAGCCATCATAATGCTTTCTTTAGTACATTTTATATGATTTAATCACTTTGGCTGTAAGCCACTGCACATAAACTATTGAAAAATTCACCTTCCACATGGTCAAAGGTACATACATATGTATATTGAGTTGATTTTCGCCATTCGCTTTTTGTCAAACTGAATATTTTTGAAAATATTTCGCAGATTTGCTCTTTGAATGTTGGCGTTGGTTATGTAGCTACAGCTTGCGTATCACTAGACAATAAACTATGGGCTATAGGTTTTAATTTTGCTTACAAGGCATGTGTACGAGTATCAGTCTTTGATGAAGAAACTTTCTGTTTGGTAGAAAGGTGCTCATTACCCAGAAGTTATGTACGTAACTGTTTTGTTGTGCCTGAATCGTTGCTGTCGTCGATGTGAATAAATAATGTAATTATTGTTAGGTTTTTCGATTTAACAAATTCTTTTATAATAAATTATCTTAAAAAAGTAATATAAAACTTCAATATTGTCATACACAAATCATTATTTTGGAGGCAGGGAATGGTGCTAAAGGCGCTTGAACTGAAAGTTGAGAATCCGTTATATGAGACACATTCTAAACTCACTTGAATCCACCAGTTTGACGACCACTGGTGTATTAAATATGTATTTGCATAGATATGTAACATGCTCTTTATTTTAACAAAAAATATGTAAGAGAGCAAGAGTGGGACAGAGTAGTGGTGGACACAAAAATGAAGAGTGCTCTTACAACAATCCCAGTTACGAAAATAATATAAAGGTGAAAAAATAACATTTAATGGAAATGAAAGTAACCGAAATAATTTTAGAAATTTATGTTGAATTGAAACAAAGCTCAGAGCTCAGCGTAACACTGAAGGTTCACAAGGACAGCAATTATAAAGCTAAAAATAATGTCTGGTTTCAAAAAAATAAAGAGAAAGTAAATCATGTTTTCAATAGTAATTGTCTTTCTTAATTTTTCACATTTTATTTTGATTTATTTTTTTCGATTGTTTTTTTTTCTTTTTTTATTTTAAAATATTTATTTTCTTTTTCTTAATTTTTTTTTTAAATTATTTGTTTTTGTGATTATTTTTTTGTTTGTATTATTAATTTTTATACGAGTATTATAATTTTGTTCACCTAACGGTTATACATATCACCTAAAAGTAGGCGAGAAAGATATAGGGTTAAATATATATAAATGATCAGAATGACGAGAAAAGTTGAAATCCTGTTGACTGTCTTTCTGCCCGTCGGACCGAGCAAGTTGTGACTTAAGTAAAAATTGAGATATCTCGATGAAACGTGTATGTGGGTTCCATAGTACAAAAAAATTCGAGTTCATAGATGGGCATAATCGGACCACTGCCACGCCCACAAATTGCCATTAATCAAAATATATATAGTGCCATAACTAAGCACTTAATTAAGATATAAAGCTGCAATTTGGTAGGAGCATCTCCTAGACCACTTAAGCTACAACAATCAAATTTGATGAGCACAAATCGTATGAGAACTTCTGCCGACAGTGTGAAAATAATTGAAAACGCACTACAACCATGCCTACTTCCCATATAGGACACATTTAAATTTCACTTCATTCGTTCAGTTTCCAGTAAACAAATCAAAAAGGATTTAGTATAATGGTATACCAATTCGCACCACTAATGTCTTTAGTGTGTGCCATCTTATGACCGAAAATTCAATAAAAACTGTTCGAGTCCCTAGGTACCGAATATTTAGACCCCGAAACCTATAATTGATTTTTGATCGGAAATGTCGGTCAAACTGTGATATATATTACTTAAAATAAGGGATAATCCTTCTCTTATAATAATATGCCTGTATGTCAAATATGGGTTTTGTCGGACCAATATTTCCCTTAGCCGACAATTAAAATAAAGATTTTCAAACTTCGGGGTGACTTTGTATCGCATATATCGACCAATAAGGGAGTTATTCCAATGAAAATAAGAAAGTGTGTTTTATTCATAACAGTGTATCTTTGAGCCTGAAATAGATAAATTTGGCCGAAAACTTGACCTAGCTTCTATATAACTAATAGCAGGATTTTCGCACATACGGCTGGCTTTGATTTTTGCAAATTGCAAGAGTATAAAATGTTCAGATGCACCCAAACTTAGCCGTTCCTTACTTGTTCGTACTTATATTGGAGAAAGTTGGTGTGGACGACCTTTGGTTCAAACACGATGGAAGAATCAATTTATTGGAGCAAACTTTTAATGAGCGCATTATCTTGCATCGTAATACTATGGCGTGGGCTGCTTTTATGGGGTTCTAATAAGTTGCTTATCTCCTGCGTAGTAGAAGCACAGGATGTTAGAAACTTTGAAAGAGAATATGCGAAGCATTATTGCTGACGTACTGTTCCAATTATGGCAAAATTGAAAAAAACAAGAAAGTTGAGCCTCTTGACTGGAATTTATCGAGTCACTTGTTCGATATAATTTTTTAAACAAAATATCTTTCTTAATTATGAAATACAGCTTAAGTCTTGATTATAATATTAAATTGTATGAGCTGTATCTATTTTGAAAACCACTTTTTGAAAAAACACTCTCTACAATATAACTTTTTGCGAATGCCAGATATCCTTGTTCTTTCCAAATTATGACGGTAAATTTACAAATAATTTCTTTGTGTATTTGATGTCATCATGAATATACATATATATGTATGTACATATGTGTGTGCAGCGTTATATAGAGAAGCTAAGTTACTTATATAATACTCGAAAAATTTCCGTATACTCGTACTCTTACATTTATGTGTAAAAAATACATCGTATGAAATTGAACATACCTTGTGCAGGGTATAAAAAATATATACCCTTGCGACAATGAAAATAGGCTATTTATTAGAAAGTTTATACCATCGTAAAGCTAGAATCTTTCTCGCCAGTGTATAATTCCTTGGCAGCCAAGTAGAAAAGATTCACCCTTTCAAGCACTGTTCACTCACTTAAACATTTCCATTAGGAAATTCTTGCACATACCAAGTCACCGTAACAAAACAAATTGACGGATAAATGTTAAGGCACCGAAAATTGACAAAAAATATATAGAAACGTGAAAATGGATAAATCAGATGTTTTTAGTATTACTGTGTTGCATGTCGATTGATGCGGAAAATGATTTGTGAACAGTGCCGGATTAAACTAGCTGTTGATTCTGTCAAGAGGCACTTGGTTTGCTATAGGTTCTCAAGTTTAGGATACTAAATAAAACAAAATTGTTACAAATAAACTTTTCTGGATTTATTATGGGCAAATTTAGATATAATACTTTCAATATAGACTTCGTTAAGCAAGTCATGCTCTATACTTGTATTTAACAAAGTGAGATGATTAAGACGTTCTTTGCCCATCGTGTTCCTTAATTCATTTTTAATACGTTTTAATATTGAAAAAGAACGTTCGCCTTTGCAGTTAGTGATCATGAGAGATAAGTAAATTCGCAAAGCAATTTCTAAATTTGGGAAACACGATTCTAAAGAGTTATTTAATGAAAGTTTATAATATTGCTGTTTCAGAGGCTCCTATTTCTTGTTGTCAATAACAGTAGCCACAACAGCTCTGCGAACTGCACTAATTTGCCGCTTAGGCTCCTCTCCAAATCATCTTCGTAAGCACTGACCATACTAGTGGAATTTTCCAAAATCTCTTCTGTTGTAAGAATTTAGCTGTCGATATACTTTAGAAACACTAGTAATTTTATGATATGCTTTCATACGTTTAGTTAAAGCAGACAGTACGTTATTAATTAATTATGACAATAAACACCCTAAATTCGAAACTTTGTCCAAGTGTTTGATTTTCAACAAAGCTGTCGAGTGTAGTAGAGTTGCTAAAATGGTCGCACTTTGTAGTATTTCGCTTGATTCGTCGTGATGTCTGTTGCTGCAATTCTCCCCATAGGTCAGATCTTTGACTCTTGGCTCAACATCGGAAAAAGTGGATCGCATTGCTTGAACGTAGCCATATATTGATTGATAAAGGGCGTATCCCTTTATTAAGGTCTTGATCAGAGCACTAGCCGCTTGCAAGCTTCCTTCTAGGACTTCATTATTTCCGTTTTAACTTATTCATCGTTGAAAGTAGTCCGTAAGCTTTATTACGGCACTCTGCTTTTTTATCCACGTTATTGAAAATGTCTTCCAATACTTGGTTAATAGTGCTAAAACGACATAAAAGTGAGTTCGTGGCATCAGCTCGGGCTGACCACCTAGTGTCCGATAACCGTTTCAAAATCGGAATTTTTGAAGTAGAATCTTTAAGTGCGTTCGTAAGACGACTCCATCGATAGGTAGAAGCGGAAAAAATGTGTAGAGGTTTTCAATGAAATCGAAGAAAAGTAATGCTTCTGTACAGCAGTCTGGAGCGCACTTAGCAACCGAATTTAAAGAATGTGCAAGACACGGAATGTATTCTGCATACTTATTTATTTTCTTAATTCGGGCTTGTAAGCTGATGTATTTCCTTTACGATTATATTATTTTAATAAAACAATACGAAAGTAGTTTTAAGAGTTTTCACTTGCGTTGCTATTCCGTGATATCGTGAGGAGTAAGCAAACGCATTTTTAACAAGTAAGGGAGGGCTAAGTTCGGGTGTCACCGAACATTTTATACTCTCGCATGATAAAGTGATAATCGAGATTTCATTATTCGTCATTTACATATTTTTTTATTTTGCTGTAAAATTAATTAGATTAGATCAATTTGTGTACTTTGAGTATTGAATTGTATTTTCATTTATATGTATGTATTGAGAAGGCATCAGATGGAATTCAAAATAGCGTTATATTGGAAGAAGGCGTGGTTGTGAACCGATTTAACCCATATTTCGTACATGTCATCAGGATGTTAGGAAAATAGTACATACCGAATTTCATTGAAATCGGTAGAGTAGTTCTTGAGATATGGTTTTCGGTCCATAAGTGGGCGACGCCACGCCCAATTTCAATTTAAAAAAAAAAAGCCTGGGAGCAGCTTCCTTCTGCCATTTCTTCCATAAAATTTAGTGTTTCTGACTTTTTTTGTTAGTCGGTTTAGTGATTTTCAACATAGTGATTTTCAACATAACCTTTGTATGCGAGATGGGCGTGGTTATTATCCGATTTCTTCCATTTTTGAACTGTATGTGGAAATGCCTAAAGCAAACTACTCTATAGAGTGTGGTTGACATAGCTATAGTAGTTTTCGAGATATACGAGTACAAAAACCTTAGCAGGGGGCGGGGCTACGCCTACTTTTCCAGAAAAATTACGTCCAAATATGCCCCTCCCTAATGCGATCCTTTGTGCCAAATTTTAATATCTTTATTTATGGCTTAGTTATGACACTTTATAGGTTTTCGGTTTTCGTCATTTTGTGGGCGTGGCAGTGGGCCGATTTTGCCCATCTTCGAACTTAACCTTCTTCAAGTTTTACTCAAGTTACAGCTTGCACGGACAGACATCCGGATATCAACTCTACTCGTCACCCTGATCACTTTGGTATATATAACCCTATATCTGGCTCTTTTAGTTTTAGGACTTACAAACAACCGTTATGTGAATAAAACTATAATACTCTCCTTAGCAACTTTGTTGCGAGAGTATAAAAATTTCAAATTCACACACGGAACAGGCTGACACACAGCAGTTGCACTTAATATGTGTGACTGGCAAAAGTTTATTGCCTGCATGCCACGATGATTCAGAAAGCCCTTACTGAATTTACATGGCTTCAAGCAAAGTATGCAAAGTGGTTTGGAAGCTCTTCAGTTACTTTTGAATAAAATTTATTCATTTGCTCATTAATTATTTAAGTGGGTCTGTTCAACTGCTTCAGAATTACAAACCTTTGGTTATGCAATAAAAAATAGGCCGATTTAGAAATATCTTAAGAAAATCTATCATTTGTTCCCAAAAAAAAGTGTCTTACCAAGAAAGTAAATTTCACCAAGAAATATTTGCATATACATACAGGGTAGGCCATTTAAAGTTGACCCATCTGGCAACGCTGTAACTTTTAACAGCGCTGACAAATCGGCTAATGTCATACCGCGTTAGAAGCGTCATTCGAAGACAATTTATACCATGGAACAGTACACTCCAAAAGAACGCGCTGAAATTGTTCAGCTTTATATTCAAAATAACTTTTCAATTGTGTTAACTCAACGTGCGTTTCGCAAAAAAAATAAAGTGAAAAGTGCTCCAGTTAAGAACACAATTAAGTCTTTATACGCAAAATTTGTGAACACCGGTAATCTCAGTAATGCCAGTCATGCATCCAGACAACGCACAAGACGTTCTGATGAAAATATCGAAGCTGTACGAGCCAGTATTGAGGAGACTCCATCGACATCGAGTTATCGCCGCTCTCAGGAATTAGACATCTCTCGCACCACTCTCCGACGCATAATTCATAAAGATTTGAAGATGTTTCCATATAAAATTCAAATGGCACAAAAACTAAACCCAGCTGATTATCCGCGACGCCTTAATTTTGGCAAACGGGCAAATGGGTCAACTTTAAATGGCCTACCCTGTATATATGTGTTTAATAAAATTTGTTCCAGAAAATAATTTAAACTGGAAACGTATGAAATAATAAAATCGAATTGGGTTGTTATTGGTTGTATCTTTGCCCTTAATCATTTACAAGTAAGTATTACTATATATGCTCTCAAACATAATTGTAATTTTCTGAATTATTCCTAACCTAAGAGTAGATGCAGAGATCGTAACAGAATTTAAAATAAAATTCTGTTTCACTTTCTCTTGTAGATGTGCAAACACTTGAAACAGAATAATATGAGTACATATAAACAAAATGTTACTCATACGCACGATTGCTTCAATTATATTAGCAATGTACATACATAGAATAGAGGATTTCTATGTAGTTTTAGTATTTACTAAATTTGAAACAAAATCCAAATTTATGAATAAAAATATATTTTCTGTTGATAACACTTGTTAGAAATTGGGATTTCGCAACACGTGCGACCAAGTATAATAGTATTGTTCACCTTTGTAAGACCTAACAATAATCGAGACATACGCATAGTTATGTATAAGTACATGATCTGAATGACAAGCCGAGTTGAGTTTCAGATCTGTCAAAAAACATGCCAACTTCTCGCTTTGGTTGGGGTTATACCGTATATTTCGGTCAATATATGTATGTACATGCTACTATAAACACATTGAAAGTTGCATTTTTACCTTATACTTCGCGTGTTTTTCGAATCGGTAAAGTTTTTTCAAGTTGGGAGTACTGTTAGTGACATCTATGCTAAGTTTCACGTCAAAGTATTTATTAGTATTTGAGATACGCATTGTTTTGTGAGGCTCTAAAAGTGAATTCTTCGATATTTTCTATGTCTGAATTTGCCGCAACCACCGTATTGAATGATTTACCTTCGTGTAACTTCTGGCTATTGAGCAAACTCAAAAGACCACTCCGAAGACACCGTTTTGACTCAATTCAGGATATAAAAGGTGAATCGAGAAAGGCTCTGATGGCCACGACGGAGGATATTTCCAAGTGCTGTGATGGCTGGAAAATTCGTCAGCATAAGAGTATTGCAGCGGGAGGGGATTACAGTGAAGGAAATGAAATGAACAAAATTCACCTTTCAATTTGATCGCAGTAGTAGGAATTATCTTAGTGAGAGAGCGTCTTTAGCTGGTAATTGTAGGTATTTTTGCAGCAAATATTTATAAGCGTTTCAATATTTCTTCTAGCCCCCACATACTTAATACAACGATTTGCAAATATTTGTTTGACTTCATTCCTTAACATCGGTCAATCCATTAGGTGTCTTAATTAAACGTTGAAAACAGCTTTTTCCAGAAATATGTTATTATGCCATCATATCAATAAGATTTTGATTTTAAAATTTCCGTTACTTTTGCTGACAGTTCTTCTAGTATTCGTTTTAGTCAGTTGTGTTTGTAAAAATCTAAAGTAATCAGTCATGTTACGACACAAATAGTTCATTAAAAAGCTAACTCAAGCAAACATTTTTCCTTTAACCAGTATCAGTTACAAAATATAGCATTAAAGAAAATCCTTTGGTCGCTTTGTTAATGGCTAGAGAGCCATTCTTTAGCAGGCTTAAACAGTATGTTCATATTCTGAAACTACAGGGTAGGCCATTTAAAGTTGACCCATCTGGCAACGCTGTAACTTTTAACAGCGCTGACAAATCGGCTAATGTCATACCGCGTTAGAAGCGTCATTCGAAGACAATTTATACCATGGAACAGTACACTCCAAAAGAACGCGCTGAATTTGTTCAGCTTTATATTCAAAATAACTTTTCAATTGTGTTAACTCAACGTGCGTTTCGCAAAAAAAGTAAAGTGAAAAGTGCTCCAGTTAAGAACACAATTAAGTCTTTATACGCAAAATTTGTGAACACCGGTAATCTCAGTAATGCCAGTCATGCATCCAGACAACGCACAAGACGTTCTGATGAAAATATCGAAGCTGTACGAGCCAGTATTGAGGAGACTCCATCGACATCGAGTTATCGCCGCTCTCAGGAATTAGACATCTCTCGCACCACTCTCCGACGCATAATTCATAAAGATTTGAAGATGTTTCCATATAAAATTCAAATGGCACAAAAACTAAACCCAGCTGATTATCCGCGACGCCTTAATTTTGGCAAATGGGCAAATGGGTCAACTTTAAATGGCCTACCCTGTATTATATAAATGAAGATTTGCCATTATGTTTTAATAATGATTTTTTGCAAGTGACCTCCTCGGCTGACTCGAACAAATTAAAGTCCAGACGCCGAATTTTCGACTACTTTTTGCAGTATATCTTCTTTTGGTCATTTCATCGAACCTGCGACACTCATAAGATCCCTTTAACTTTCAATGTGAAAACCAAATTTTAATGTTTTTAGAAAAATTTGGTGGAATATTGAGCCGCAAGGATCGTTTTCACAGTACAAACATATTCATTTTTAAGGTTTTAAAGGAAAAAAGGGATATATTTGTGTTTTTTTTTTGCGGCGACATGAGTAACATGATTTTATTAAAATTGATGACATATTATTGTACAACTTTTGAAGTATATTAGAAAATATTTTCAATGAGAAATACTAATAAATAAGCCTGTGACGGCGAATCTCCAGAAGTGCCTTGAAAAAAAGTGGAACATTATAATTCGTTACCGGATCATCTGAAACAAAAAAATGTATATGCGTTTTAAAGGTGATATATTTCTCGATTTAATAATTTTTTATTTTTATTTTTTGCAGCACTTGGAAGTAAAAAGCGCGATTTTAGCTCACAAAATAGTGCTTAATTTTTTAATAAAAAATAGAAAAAAAAAATGGAAAAAACTCCATCTGATTACTTGTTGATTTATGTGAAGAAGTAATGTTCAAATTCTCAAAAGGATCGGTACAGTAGATTTTGAGTTCTAATGTTCACGAACTTCAATAATAACGTTTTCGGGAAAATCGATTTGAAGTTTCAAAAGTTTCCAAGTCAGGTCGGTCGGTCATTTAAAACGCTATACCTCCGTTAGTGTGCCTATAATTGACTCGAAATTTGTACAATAAAAAAAAAAATGTAAAAAAAAAAATAAGCTACAACAACCAAATTTGCTGAGAACTCCACTTTCCAGTACACATTTCAAGAAGCAATTAATATAACGGGATTAAACTTTGCACGAATAATGCCCTTAGTTTATACCTCCTTACGACCAAAAATTGTTTAAATCCACTTAAAACAGTTCAAGACCCTAGGTATTGAATATTTAGACCCCGATACCTAGAGTTGACTCGAGCGAAAATTTGGCATAGACTTAAAGTATTTCCCTGGCTTCAATTCTTGCTAGTTGCGAGATTATAAAATGTTGGGTTGCAACCGAATTTATCCCTTCCTTACTTGTTCAATATAAAGGTGTTTCTCTCATTGATCATTGTAGTCGTAATTTTTACTAAAATGAGTTATGATAATACTTGAGCTCTTCAACATTTTCATGATTAGCCAACTTTCAGAAAATGTATTAGGAAGGTATTTCGTGTTTTTGATTACTTAGTTATTTGCAAAGCTCTCCCTTTTAAGTCTCCACTAGCTTTGTATGCACATTGTTGTAGTCATATTAGAACAAAGAAACTTTGTTTAATGTTATAGAAGCTAATTGTCTAAATACTTACTTGTTAACTACTCATTATTTTTTTCGAAAATATTGTAACTGCTGAGGAACAGGAAAAACTTTATAAGCTATAAATATTCGTTCCAAATTAACGTAAGATTTAAATTTGTCTCCATTTATGTGGTAAAGTGTTGCGCGATTGAAACACGTATTTTCATCATTGAACAATATTTAAAAAATAATGAAAGATTCGCGACTGCTGTTCGAAATACACCCACAAGATTTCACTGTTTGATGTGGATTTTGCGCTGGATGCATAATTGGACCATACGTTTTTGAAAATAAGATGACTAAAACCATTAGATTACTTTTTATTGGATAACCAAACGTACTTTAAAGGGGGATATTACATGTTGCATCAATTAAATTCAGCCACATTTATGCAGAAGAGTCACAGAAATGAGTACGGTTGTATATGGGAAGCCATTTGCCTGATGTGCTATTCTGTAATGAACCCTTTCGTACGTACTTTATCTTTCGTCTTTTTCTTTACTGGCGTGGAAACGCGGTTATAGCCGAGTTAACAACAGCGCGCCAGTCGTTCTTCTTTTCGCAAGGTGGCGCCAATTGGAGATTCCAAGCGAAGCCAGGTCCTTCTTCACCTGGTCTTTTCTACGGAGTGGAGGTCTTCCTCTACCTCTGCTTCCCGCGGCGGGTACTGCGACGAATGCTTTCAGAGCTGGAGTGTTTTCGTCCATCCGGACAACAGAACCTAGCCAGCGTAGCCGCTGTCTTTTAATTCGCTGAACTACTATATGTCAATGTCGTCGTATATCTCGTACAGCTCAATCGTTCCATCGAATGCGATATTCGCTGTGGCCAATGCGCAAAGGACCATACATCTTTCGCAGAACCTTTCTCTCGAAAACCCGTAACGTCGATTCATCGGTTGTTGTCATCGTCCAAGCCTCTGCACCATAGAGCAGGACGGGAATTATGAGCGACTTATAGAGTTTAGTTTTTGTTCATCGACAGAGAACTTTACTTCTCAATTGCCTACTCAGTCCGAAGTAGCACCTGTTGGCAAGAGATGTCCTGCGTTGGATTTCAAGGCTGACGTTGTTGGTAGTTTCTAAATAGAAGAAATTATCTACAATTTCGAAGTCTATCGAGTATACTTGAGTAATAAGTAAAAGTGATCTCAATCAGCCTCAATCCTAGCTCCAATATATACAGCTGCGCTCAAATTCTTAGTAGTGTGCCAAAATAGAATAGCAACTGTTAAAAAACTACAAGATATCACTTTTATAAAAAAAATATTTTTTACCATAAAAGCCCTAACTGTAAGTAAAACAAATCGCAAAAAAAAAACATTGTTTAACTAATTTCAAGAAATTATGAGGAATTTCGGCGGTCAAAACTTAGTAGTGTAACAAATTAAAAACGAAATTTCGACAAAAAGGTAATAATTTTGTTTTTTACTTTTTTCAATTTGGATATTGTTTTTTTTTATGAAACTGATATTTAGTTGCGTGATTTTTTTTTTTTTAGTGTTGAAGCACAGCGTCGTGGCATTGAGCCAACGTGTTTTTGGCATCTTTCGCTGGAAATATACGCCTATACGTTCTTCACAGCCTCCCATAGTTGCGTGTTCGATGGCGACTTACATCGAGTTACTGTCTCCTTGATATCAGTCCACAAACTTTTTATGCGGTTGATGTCAGTGGACCCTAGCGGCCATTCCATAACCTCGTCATTCGTTTCCTCAAACCACCTTTTAGCAACTTTACTTGTGTGTTTGGGATCGTTGTCCTGCTGAAACGTCCAAACAAGCGGAATTTATTCAGTGGCATGCGGCAGCATGGTTTTCTGGAGTATTTCGACATACGGATCATCAGTCATGTTTTTCTTGATCTAATAAACGGGTCCTATACGAGTACATTGCGGGCATGCATGCTCAAACCATGATACTCGCACCTCTATGTTTTACCGTTTTTGTTGTATATTTCGGATGGTATGCGGTATTGGGCGAACGTCTTACACATTGACGAGATCCTTTTCCGCCTTACTTAACAATCTTCGATTCGTCCAACCATAAAATGTCATTTTTATTACTTGGTTGGTACTTGATAGCATTACGTACCATTGTGGGTGAGTAACCAAGAATATTTTGGACTTCGACATAGGTTTTGTCATCAGAAAGCAATTTTTTATTAGGGCGTGTTTCTCAAGCGTATAATTCTTATTTTTCGATGTTTCTAAATAAATAAAAGTAAAACATTAAAACCGAAAACTTCACTTAAATACATGATTTTCACCGTTATTTTTAAATTTGCACGAAAAATTTCGGTTAATTTTAATTTTTCAAACACTTCTTCCGAGAAGGCTTTGCAAGTAAAAAGTCCCGCAATTGTAACAAAAACAACAAGCCAAGCGAAACAAGTTGTTGCATTTGCATCCCAACAAAAAAGTTGTAATAAGAAAGTATGATCACATATTCTGTTGTCAAAAAAGTCTTGCGGTATTTTTATTAAATTTTTTTTTTATTAAAATTGAAATGAATTTTTGATGACTAATGCCCAGCTCTTGACCGATGCTACGGCTGCTACTATGCCGGTCTCTTTCGACCAATTCAGCGATTTTATCGCAATTTTCGACGACAGGCCTTCCGGAGCGTGGCGCATCTTCGACCACCTCTACACCAGAACGAAAACGTTGAAACCATCGTTGTGCAGTGGCAATGGAAACTTTATCGGGTCCATAAACTGCAAAAATTTTATTGGGGGCTTGAGATGCATTTTTGCCTTTATCGTAGAAAATATGCCGTATTTTCTCCTTATTTTGCCCCATGTTTGCGACGCTATAACTCACGAACGACTTAAAAGAAACGAAAATCAATCAAACACGTGTTAGTGCGTAAAATGAGCTTTCCAAAAAAGTATAGTATATAGCATCGGGTCATGCGACGAACACAACGATTTCAGCGCCAACTAGCGAAAATACCGCAAGACTT